>RCUC01170457.1:0-24070 GCA_003697995.1 Taxidea taxus jeffersonii | reverse complement strand
ACAGAAAAAGTAAACAATGAGCCTAGAATGTCTTATTCTGCCATAACTAATAAAGTGCTAAAAAAAAAAGAAAAAAGATGGGCACATGTCAAAAGGAAACAGAAACCAGTTTGAAGAGGCTTCCACTGGCTAACTCTGAGTCAGGGCATCAAAATAAATAGTGAGAGTAATGAATCAAAACATGAAACAATGGCAGAATCTATTATATAAATACATAAATATTTAGATAGATAAATGCAGAAATTGAAGGTTTGATGAAGAGTGGAATATTTACATAATCTCTAAGTACCACCCCTCAAAATATTCACTAATTACTAAGGAAAACACGGTAAATGGACACTGGAGAAGGCTAGCAAACACTTTGTAATCAAGTGATCCAAGTTAACATGACGAGGAACAAAGCAGAGTAAAACATGGGCACTGAGACACTGCCAGAGGCTATGGTACCATGTCCACAGTGGCCCCGCCAAAGAATCAGAATCCAAGCCTACTCATGGGGACGCATCAGACAGACCCAAATTAAAGGATCTCCTATAAAATGACTGGCCTGTGATCTTCACAATTCTCAAGGTTATGATAGTCAAGGGAAGATTTAAAAAACTGTTTCAGATTGGAGGCAGCTAAAGAGAAATAAAAACTAATGTGGCCAAGAAGGTCCAGAGGTGGAGGAATGCAGCCACAAGTCAAGGAAATTGGGCAGCCACCAGAAGAGGCAAGAATGGACCCCTCTTGCTTCCAGAGGGAACATGGCCTATTGACACCTTCAGTTAGCCCTAGTGAAACTGGTGTTGGCTTGTTGGCCCGTTTGCCTCAAGAATGGTAAGAGAAAAGAGTTCAGTTTTGAACAGCTCACAGTGGGGTGCCTGGGTGGCAGTCTGTTAAGTGTCTGGTTCTTTGGTTTCCATCCAGGTCATGATCTCAGGGTCATACCATCAAACCTCGTGGGGGACTCAGCTCTCAGCATGGAGTCTGCTTAAGCCTTTCTCTCCCTCTTTCTCAGCCCCTTCCTCTCTTTCAAATAAATAAAAAAATCTTTAAAAAGTAAGTAAATAAAAATAAACAGCTCATGGTAATCTATTAAAACAACCACTGGAAACTAATATGGAATCAATCCCTAGTACTCAGTGGCTTGCCAGGACCTAGATGGTGCTTTATCTGCCTTCTCTTTGTTACCAATGAGTTGAAGAAAGACGGGATATGCAGCGATGCCCATACCATCATGCTTGAAGATCCAAGCAAAATCACAGCTCTGCCCACTATTAACGTGGCTTCATCTTCAAAAAGAAGGTGAACAACAAAACACTTCATAATCCTGAAGAGGTAGATGTCCTTGTTAATAATTAAGGATTAGGCTGTCTTTTCACCCACAGCTCTAAATGGTTTTACAGCTTTATTAGATTTCTTTTCCCATGGTAACATGTCACAGGGGCATCCCTTGATCTAACAATTCAGCTATAGCAGGATGTAATAGTCAGGGTTCTCCAGAGAAACAAAAGCAACAGCATGTAAAGACTGAGATTGAGAAGGAGAGGGACAAGGTGAGAAAGAGAGAGAGAGAGAGAGAGAGATTGAAATTTATTTTAAGGAATTGACTCACATGATTTGGAGGCTTGGCAAGTCCAAAATCTGCAAGCTAAGCCAGCAGTCTGGAGACTATGGAAGGAATTGCAATTTGAATCCAAAGGCAGTCACTGGCAGAATTCTTTCTTGCTTGGGGAAGTGAGTCTTTTTCTATTAAGACCTAACTTCTACTGATTTAAATGTTAATCTCACTAAAAGAAACATCTAGAAAAATGTTTGACCAAATATCTGAGTCCCATGGTCTAGTCAAGTTCACACATTATCACACAGGGAAATAAGAAACACTGTCATTGTTCTCGATATATATGTGTAGAATAAGAGCTCATTTCTTTGGATTTAAGGTCATTCACTTTGGTCTCATGTCTTTCAGTGACGCATATACCTTTTTATTCATGCTGTATTATCTTTAATTAAGTATAAAGATTTCCAATCACGTCACCTAGAGACCATTTTATCCACTGCTCTGTTTGGCCACTAGTCTCTTGTCTCTCTTTTCAGCAATGGTGAGGCAGATACCCTTTCCACAGGGAAGAGAAATCCATGGTTCGTTGCCTTTGCCAATAACACAAACACTGGAGAGTCAGGTGGCAAATCTGTTGCCACTGGTATCCTTCACATGAACTGTATCAAAAGAACTGGGATGTTTCTGTCTGTGGGTGATCACACCAATTCCTCCCAGGTTAGCACCCCCAGTCACCACATACAGATTGCCAGTGTCAAACTTGATGAAATCAGCAATCTCTCCTGTCTCCAAATCAATCCGAATGGGGTGTCGTTCACTTAGATGAGAGCAGGGACGAGGGATTTCTTTTGTCCCACAAAGTTCTTTCTCACTTTGCACAATTTATACGTGGCCTCCTCGGGTGTCATCTGTTGAACAGCAAAGCAGCCCTTGGTGCCATAGATCAGATGGAAAGTCTTTCCAGTCTTGTCAGTGCTGATGACCAGCAGGGTAGGTTGTATCAGTCCGGACCTTGCCATTGATCTCAGTAAAATACTGCATACAGATCTCCTTTCCTTCATCTCCTGTTAGGGCACACTGAAGTCTGTTCCTTAGGAAAGTGATGAGAAGGAGATGTTCTCTCTGCTCATGGGGGTCGGTGGATGCAGGAGGGACAAACACACCAGCTAGTTTATCCAGCGTGCAATGCTTTGGAGCTGCTGGATTCTGGAGATGCTTCTTGGGACCATGAGCATCTGAGGATGCTGCTTGAGACCATGGCTGCACTGGGCACAAAAAGCCAAACTTTTCTTTTAACCTGATTTTCATTTGTCAGAGGAAAAGCAGCCTTGAGCATCATCCAAGTTTGGGCTCTTTATGCCATAATGACTAATGCATTTTATAACTACCTCATTTGTATAAAGGTATGTGGGAAATTTCCTTCCTACACATTCGTGGAGGAAGAATGTTTATGCTCATCTGCTCATACAGACCTGAATCAAGAATCTAGAATCAAGAATCAAGAAAGGCTGCTCTCAGGACCAGATCTTAAGGGAGCTAGAGAAGAGACCTAAGATGTGAAGAGGTTTTCACCTAAAAGTTTTCAACTGGTTTTCCTTAGGGCAGTCGAATCCATTTGCTGTAGAAAAGAAAGATCAGAGTTCAGCTGTGGCAGAAATAACCACAAGCTACTCATTCTGTTTCAGAACATCATGCTGTTTCTTCTGCCAGGGACAGAAATGATACTCACGTCTTGGATCCAACTTCTAATCATGTGGCCATGAGCAGGAAAACGAATGTCAATCCTTGATGGGGCTGAGAATTTCTTTGCCCTCATGGCTTTCTGGTTTCTCAGGAATATTAGCTGGGCAAGGATAGGAATCTCCAGCAAGAAAATCAAGGGGATAGTGAAGCCAGCCAGACAATAATCATAATCATGATTAATTAAATACCTATTTTGTACCAGGTGCTGTTCTGGGTGCCAGCGAGACAGGATGACAAAACATGACTCTGGCTCCTCAGTCTAGTGGGAGCAACGGGCGAGAGAGCTACCTGGAAGGAGTTGACAAACAGAGGAATGCATGACTGTCTGTGAGGGTCAAGAAGGGTTTCACAGAAGACGTGACTTTTGACCTTCACCTTGGAAGATGCTTTAGAGCTCAGCAGGAGGAGTAACAGGAAACAGAGGATTCCAGAAACTTGGAGTTCATTTTTTATTTATTCTTTTTAGTATTGATTATTGAAGTACTGAATATTCACTTAGAAAATATGCAATGTGCCAAAATATTATAAAGAAGTAAAAAAACGGGGCACCTGGGTGGCTTAGTTGTTAAGCGTCTGCCTTTGGCTCAGGTCATGATCCCAGGGTCCTGGGGTCAAGCCCCCGCATCAGGCTCCCTGCTAGGTGGAGAGCCTGCTTCTCCCTCTCCCACTCCCGCTGCCTGTGTTCCCTCTCTCTCTGTGTCTCTCTCTATCAAATAAATAAATAAAATCTTTAAAAAGAAAAAAAAGTAAAAAAACAATGACTCCAAAAAATGACCCATAATGCTGATAGCTAGAGAAAATACTATAGCAATAATTGCTTTGTCATAATTCCTTATTTTCTTTTGCTCTGCATTTTTATATAAAAATTTATATAAAATTGTGTTTACACTGTATCTTTGTATATTTATATATATTTACACATATATTTATATTATCTGTATAAGTTATAAATTTATAACTTTGTAGATTGCTCATTCCCAAAACATGTTCTATCATGAAAAATTTGTTAAACCAATATTTGATAGCTTCCTAAAATCTTACTAGATTTATCATAAATATGTGTAAGCATTAATCTATTGTGGATTTTTGTGCTCCCAATTTTCATTCATATAAAGGATGGCTTTGTGTGTAAATTTTGTTGTATTTTAGAAGTAGAAATCCTGGGTTGAAGTATATGAACATTATTAATGCTCTTGATAACTAGCCATATTGTTTTCTAGAAAGTTTGCAGTAATTATCACTAGTAAATTATAAAAGTGCCTTTCTTACCAAAGTCCTGTCAGCATTGTATAGAATTTTTTTAATGGATTTCAATAGATGCAGTAAAGTGCACTAATCTCAAATGTCTAGCTCAATAGACTAGCATAATTTTTAAATATTTGATAATTTAACAGGAAAAATTATATTTATTTTATTTCTATTAAAATTAAAGTTTCATTATGCTAATTAGACTCTTGAATTTGCCGTTTTGTGAACTGGTGGTTCATGCTATTTATCTATGGAGGTCTGAGTGATATGAAAAATCTGAATGTTCTATTCATATTTGCTGTGGATATTTTTCTCAGCTTACTGGTTTTTTCTCTGTAAGGGTTTTGACAATTAAAGCTTTTATTGTTTCTATTGTTTGTGTAGTCAACTTTTTCAATCTTTTCCTCTTTGGTTTCTTTCAAGTAGAATTCAAAATATTTTTTAATTTCTTTGAGACTTTTTCTTTGACCCATGGATTATTTAGAAGTGTGTTGTTTAAAATGCAGGGACTTGGGGGATCCAGCTATATTTACATTATTGCTTTCTGGTTTAATTTCTTTTTTTTTGTTTGTTTTATTTCATTATTATCTGGGAATATTATTTGTATGATTTCTGTACTTCTGAATTTATTAAGGTGTGTTTTATGATTGCGAGCATGGTCTATCTTGGTGAATAATCCATGTAAGAGTGAGAAGAGTGTGCATTCTGCTGATGTGGGATGATGTATGCTATACATGTCAATCGGATCCAGCTGATTGACAGCTCTGCTCGGGTTATCTATTTACTGATTTATTGTTTATTTGATATATCAGTTACTAACAGAGGGCCAATGATGTCTCCAACTGTAATAGTGGATTTGTCTATTGTTCTCTCCAGTTCTATCAGGTTTTGTTGTTGTTGTTATTAAATTTTACTTATTTGTCAGAGAGAGGGGGAGAGAGAGAGAGAGAGGTAGGCAGAGGGAAAAGCAGACTACCCACTGAGCAAGGAGCCCAATGCAGGACTCTATCCTGGAACCTTGGGATAATGACCTGAGCAGAAGGCAGGCGCTTAACCCACTGAGCTACCCAGGCGTCCTTCAGTTCTATCAGTTTTTGACTCCTGTGTTTTAATGCTCATAGTTAGGTGCATATATGTTTAGGGTTGTTATGTCCTCTTGGAGAATTGAGTCCTTTATCATATATATAATGCCCCATTTCATTCCTGATAACCTTCCTTGCTCATAAATTGGCTTTACCTGAAATGAATGTAGATATACTCCAGCTTTCTTTGATTAACGTTAGCATGGTATAGCTTTCTCCATCTTTACTTACAATCTATCTGTTTACATATAATATAGTTTTCTTACAGTTAGGTCTTATTTTTTTAACCCACACTGACTGTCTCTGTCTTTAATTGGTGCGTTTAGACCATTCGCAGTCAGACTTTCAAAGTAAAAACCCGGTAGGGTTCCTCGAGATAAAGGCCACCAAAATGTGGGGACTCCCACCAGACTTTCCCACTCATATTAGTCCCCAGGACTTTCCCACTCATATTAGCCCACAACTCAGGCTCTGGAAATTCATTTGAAATTACCATTTAAATCTTTGTGTGCATGGGTGGCTCAATCCGTTAAGTGTCTGACCAGCACAGGTCAAGATCTTAGGGTCCTGGGATTGAGCCCTATGTCAGGGATCCCTGCTCAGTGGGGACCAGGCTTCTCCCACTCCCTATGCCCCTCCCCCTGCTTGTGGGCATGCTCTCTCTCTCTCTTTCGAAAAACCAAAATCTTAAAAAAATATATATATATACACTATATAAACTTTAAGAAAAACAATGTAAAAATGGCAAAGATCTGAAAAGACACCTAGCCAAAAGAGATCTCCAAATGACCAATAAGCACATGAAAAGATGTTCAACACCATGTGTCTATAAGGAAATGCAAATTAAAACCACAGTGAGATACTACATCATACCCACTAGGATAGGATGACTATCAAAAAGATAGACAATAACTAGTGTTGAAAAGGATGCAAAGGAAATGGAACCCTCATAGGTTGCTGGTAGAGATTAAAATCCTACAGCATATTTGAAAAACAGTTTGGCAGCTCCTCAAAAAGTTAAACATAGAGCAACCATATGATCTAGCAAGTCTACTCCTACTTAAATAGCCAAGAGAATTTAAGCTGTATGTTCATATAAAAACTAGTATGTGAATGTTCATAGCAGTACTACTCATAGTAGCTGAAAAGTGGAAAAACCCAAATATCCATCAACTGATGAATGGGTAAACAAAATGTTGTCTATCAATATAGTGGAATGTTAGTCAGCTAAGTATTTTTTTGTAAATTCCAGTGTGGTCAACATACAGTGTTATATTAGTTTCAGGTGAACAATATAGTAATTCAACAGTTCTGTATATTACTAGTGTTTATCACGGTAAGTGAGCTCTTAATTCCCTTCACCTATTTCACCCATCCCCCCTCCCACCTCCCCTCTGGTAACCATCAGTTTGTTCCCTATAGGTTTGAGTCTATATTTTGGCTTGACTCTTTTTTTCTTTTTTCTTTTCCCTTAAATTCCACATATGGGTGAAATCATGTGGTATTTGTCTTTGACTTATTTCACTTAGCATTATACCTTCTGGGTCCATCCATGTTGTTGCAAATGACAACATTTCATTCTTTTCTATGGCTGAATAATATTCAGTTTTGTACATATACCACTTTCTTTATCAATCTATGATGGACACTTGGGCTGCTTCCCTAATTTGGCTGCAATAAACACAGAAGTGTTACATCATTTTGAGTCAGTGTTCTGTGTTCTTTGGATAAACACCCAATAGTGGAATTACTGGGTTATATGGTAATTCTATTTTTAACTTTTTGAGGAACCTTCATACTGTTTTCCACAGTGGCTGCACCAGTTTGCATTCCCACCAACAGTGCACAAGGGTTCCTTTATCTCTGCATCCTTGTCAACACCTTGTTTCTTATAGTTTTGATTTTAGTCATTCTAATAGGTGTGTGGTGAAATATCATTGTGGTTTTGATTTGCATTTAAGGGGAATGAAATACTAATATATGCTAATACATGAATGAATCTTGAATCCACTCTGCTAAGTGAAAGAAGCCAGACACAAAAGGCTATCTACTATGATTCTATTTCTAGGAAATGTCCAGAATTGACAAATCCATGAGACAGAAAGCAGAAATGGGGAATGACTACTATTGGATACAGAGTTTTTTGGGGGGTGAAGAAAATGTTCTGGAATTCAATGGTGACAAAATTTTGTAAATATACTAAAATCTATCAAGTTATACCTTATAAAAGATTTTGTTTATTTGAGAAAGAGAGAGTGAGAGAGAGAAGGAGAGGAGAGAGGGTCAGAGGGAGAAGCAAAATCCCCTCTGAGCAGGGATCCTGATGTGGAACTCCATCCCGGGACTCCAGGATCATGACCCAAGCCAAAGGCAGTCGCTTAACCAGCTGAGCACCCAAGTGCCCCAAGAGTTATACATTTTAAAATCAATACACTAAGAAAGATAAGATTCAAGCTATATTATGAACTGTCCTCACCATTTTCCTCCAAAAAAAGGAGGAAGACACGTGATACATATGCTATTTATAGAGAAACGAAGGCACAAAGTGGACAGCCTAGCTGCCATCATCTTGATCAGAAATATTGGGCACCAGCTTTAGGTAGAACATGTATGAACCATGTCCTCACAGAAGGTAATTCAGGAAAGAACATGTTCTTCCTTCATCATGGGGAGGTTCCAGGATTAACACAGAGGTTATTTCTATTTAAATAAACAACTAATGGAAGCTCAGTTGACTTTGACCACTTATTTAGAAAATTGCAGGCTTATTATGATTTCTTGTATCAGAATTGGCTCTTAATACAGCTGAAAACATTAAATCTACCCTGCGCTCACCATTTGTACAGCTACATAGAGTAGCCCCCACTTCCATGGGCAAAGGGAATAAAATTCCAGAAGTCAGACTCGAACAACTAATACCTACCATAATTGATGCTTTTTTGTTTGTTTGCCCAGGTCAAAGAACCACTGCTTCAGCATGAGTTTTCTTTTAACTGGGAAGAGAAGAGAGGCTACCTCACTTCCCATTTCCGAGAAAATCAATGTTAGAACAGAAGAGCATTTAAAAAAAAGGAAAAGAAGAGCAGAAGTATGGCTTGAATTTTATTTTCCTTATTTTATTGATTTTTAAGTGTACAACTCAACAGATGTTATGTATTCACAAAGTTGTGCCCCTAATTTCAGAAAGTTTTCATTGCCCCCAAAAGAAACCCTGTACCCCCCAACAGTCATTAAAGCAGTGAAGAAAATGCACATGGTGTCCTCATGAAGATTCCCTCACAGTACAGTGAGAGACGGTAATATGGCTGACCTGCATTCCCAGGTGCTAGAGAGGAGAGAGTCCCACCTGAGCTCCACCTGAAAAGTAACAGCCATGTGTAAGTTGTATCAATGACTCAAAATCAGATCAAGTGCTTGTATCATTTGCTTTTCCTACATTTCTTTTCTTCGTCTCTCCTGCTCTCTTCCCATCTCTGCTATTTCTCCTCCTTTGCCATGACCATCTATCTCTTCCACTATCCCCTCTCTCCTTTCCTCACTTTTTCATGCTCAGAAATACTGAGACCTCACTGACTCTTCTCCCCACTTCCATCCCCTTCTCTAGGCTCTTCTTCCTCTGCTCATCTCAAAATGTTGATATTTTATGTTAGTGTGTGTGTATAAAAAAAAGCAGAAGTGTGTGTTAGTCTACATGACTCTCTGGTTGGTCAAGAACAACAGAAGCTACAAATGTCCCTTAAATATTCGTCCCCTCCTCTCCTTAAAATAAACCATTGGTGCTCGGGTGAATGAGGAAAGTCAGAGAAGGAGTTACCGGAGTATTCAGCATCAGAAAAGGAAAATCTCCTTTGTCTCTTTTATGGTTCAGTGCAGAGTTATTCCCTGCATTGAACTAATCTCCAGTCGGAGATTAGTTATTTTGTATTTCCCATGACTAAGCTGATTTTTAATGGGGGGAATGATTTTTTTTTAAGATTCATAGATTGAATCTTTAAAACAGAATCTCTGAAAAAAAAACATTTAAAAACATAAAGAAAACCCAACAAATGAATGTGCTATATAAGTTCACTTTCAAAAGAAATCATCTATGCTTTTCAAAAGGTGACAACATGAACTTGGGCACAGAACATTGCATGTGACCATGAACCTCTCCTGCTCCCTGTCCTCTCTGTGCTGCCAACGAGCCAGGGCCTCAAAGGTACAAGTGCCCCGGGCTGCTGAGGACACCCCAACACACCTGCCCTTTCAAATGTGGTCGGCATCACAAGCTAAGTTCTTGTGAGTGTTTTCTTCACTCAAAGGCCTATTGTTGCAAAAAAAAAAAAGACTAGATTCAGAGAGAAAATTAGAAATGACCAAAGCTGCAAAAGCAAGACAGGAGTGCCTTTGAGCTCAGCAGACACGTGGACCAGTAGCCCTTCGTGAGCGCTCTGTGAGAGAAGGGCTGAGCTTCTATAACAGTGTAACTGTTCAGCTTTAAAATGCCACAAAAATTTAAAACACTCTGTATCTCCAACATATTCATCTATCTTTTACGTGAACAACAACAAAAAGTAACTTCAATCCCCCATGTCTACCCAGTTTCCTCACCTAAGCTTCTTCTGGTAGAAAATCTGGAAGCGTTCGTTACAAATGCCTTTATAATACCACACTGTCACAATTTGAAAAATAAAGATGAGTGGGGACAATAGATGCCCCCACCCAAGAGAAGACACTTACAGCAAATCCCAGTAGCCCTGATACTTTTTTCCCCAACTATGATTTATTTATTTATTTTAGAAGATTGTTTATTTATTTGAGGGCAGGTGTAGCGGTAGAGGGAGAGGGAGAGAGAAAGCCAAGCAGACTCTGTGCTGTGCATGGAGATTGATCTCAGGACCCTGAGATCATGGCCTAAGCTGAAACCAAGAGTTGGATGCCCAACTGACTGGGCCACCCAGGTGCCTCTCCCAACTATGATTTAGAAGAACTGGACTGGAGGGACACCTGGATGGCTCAGTCAGTTAAGCATCTGGCTTCAGCTGAGGTCATGATCCCAGGGTCCTGGGACTGAGTCCATCTTGGGCTCCTTGCTCAGCAGGAAACCTGCTTCTCTCTCTGCCTGCTGCTCTCCCTGCTTGTGCTCTTTCTCCCTCTCTCTGACAAATAAATAAATAAAATCTTTAGAAGAGCTGGACTGGAGCATTTCTTTTTCTTTTTTTCTTTTTTAAGATTTAATTTATTTATTTGAGACAGAGAGGGAGAGAGAGCACAATGGGATTCTATGCATCCATAAGCAAAAATGAGGATCTTCTCTATGTACTATAACAAACACTTTCCTGGTATTTCCTGTCTATTTAGTATACTACCACTAGTTCTTCTTAAAGAAGAGGAGGGGAGAGTTTACATGTGTCTCTATCTCTGGAAGAATATGTTGTGGCTGATGGGAAACAAAGAGTGGCAACTGGAATTCAAAATATTATCTTTATTATTGATAAAGCTCATATCAAAAACACAACTTAGGTGTGTGTCAACAGTGGGCTTTCCAACACTGAACCCAGAAAAAAACAGTTTTGCCCACCTGAACTGGCCTCCAACAAGCCTCCCCATGGAGCCAACCCTGTATATTTTCCAAGACGGAATTGTAGAGTAAAAAGTCTGTTGCTGGAGTTGTCTTTGCTCACAAAAGAAAGGAGAAGGAAAGGACTGAGCTCCATACACCATTTTTTCTCCCAAACTCATCAGTCATGTAACTCACTCCATTCTGAGGGAAGAGGAAAGGAATAGAGCCAAGGCCTAGAGAGTTAGGGAAAAAACCTCTTCACGTGAACCCTGTGGGTGAGCAAGAAGTATTTTTTCCCACTGGGCCCTGACAGGGAAGACAAGAAAAGGATAACTCTGCAGGGTTCTAGAAATTGGCTCTAGATGATGACAGAACATGAACTGAAGGAGACCATGAACTCTGTTCCCTATTGCGTTTAGAATATGGGATTGTATTTCCCATTCAGATGTAAATAAAAATAAGGAAAAGTATCTCCATGTGATTCTGCGCAGGTAATTGAGAGCTGCAAAGAAAGGATAGAAGAAACAAGACCACATTTATACATCATTTGCTTCATAACCGGTGAAGGGAATGGAGTTTTACCTAATTGGATATAGTTAGAAAACTTTTTTCCCCATAACAGTTTGGTTCCACAAAAAGCATGGCCTCTCCAGCCATGGTTTTGGACCTTGTGCATGAAATAAATTGTTGGCCCACCAAGAGGCCACATACAGGGTTTAAGAGGAGCTGTAGACCTTATGAAGGATCATAGGTCTACAGAGGGATGCAATATGATGAGGAAAGACCTTCCCAGCACCTGAGCTGAAATCAAGAGTGAACAAAATTGGCTGGTGGGTGCTCTGGGTGAGGAGCTTGGATTGATCAGTGTTACAATGTTTAAGAATGTCTTTTCCCTGCTCTGAGGGGCACTTGTCCTCACCTTACGGGCTGAGATGGGTCCCACGCAGCCATGTCAGCCCATGCAAACACAACTGGACTTCCGCTGGTCCCTGTCATGTGCCCCTTGAGACTGACCTCTTCTTGGTTTCTTGGACACTGACCATCTGGTGGAATGGAGATACAGTTCAGTAGCTCTCACCTCGACTCTGCTATTTGGGACCAGAGAGGTGCAGATTTTAAGACTACTCCTATATGCTAAAAAACATACATTGACTTTGTTTATTTTTCTGTTAGTTTTTACATCCTTTTCTACTTATGCTCCCACATTTCTGATAGACTCCAAAGTGTAAAACCAGGCATATTTTTAAAACGTGACTATAAATAGGTCATAAGAGGCAACCAAGGAAAATGTCACCAACTCTCAGTGGTACTGCAAGTAATGTTTCAAAGAATAATTGACTCAAAATGCTTCCTTACTGGGCCAGCAAAGGCCAAGGCAATAATGAAAGAAGTTTCACGTTCCAAATTCAAAAAGGGCTTTTAGGACAACCGTGGAACACTGCCCACCCTCCCGTCCTCCGACTTCTTCCACCCGGGGAGAAATCAGGGTCTGAATCGCTTTGCTCTATTTGAAGGAGTGTCATGTAATTTTGATTCAGAGTTTTCCAGTTAGGATAAAGGAAGCAGGGGAATAAACCATGTGTCAGTGAAGGGGGGGAAAAGGAGAAGGAAAGCAGAGACAGTGTGACAGAAGAGACAGTGTGACAGAAATAGAGAGGGATGTTAAAACACACACACGAAGCCCACCTCCTCTCTCAAACACTGCAGGGTGGAAGTGGCTTCTGACGTAACAGCAGCCAAGCAGTGACTTGGGCGCGTCATGTACCAACCAGGACCTTGGGCTCCCAGCAGCTGCTGGTCCCTGGACCAAAGGAATTTTGTAGTAAGCTTTTCCCTTCTCTATGTGATATTATATCCTTTCTAGATTTGTGGTGTTAAAATGTTCCTTTTTTTTTTTTTTTTTCCTTTTGGAGATAGTAGATGCTGGCTGCTTTTTTTGTTTATCTTTTGAGGGTTTTTGCTAGTTCCTTTTAAATTTTAAAGTTCCAAATTCCTTTGGAATTTTAAATTTTAAATTTCCAGTTTGGAAATACATGATTTGGGGTTTTCTAAACTTCTCTGACTATACAACTCTTTTATTGAAAAGCATTTAATAAAAACTTTTTTTCTATTAACTATTTTTTTAAAGATTTTATTTATTTATTTGACAGACAGAGATCACAAGTAGGCAGAGAGGCAGGCAGAGAGAGGGGAGAAAGCAGGCTCCCCGCTGAGCAGAGAGCCCGGTGTAGGGCTCAATCCCATGACCCTGAGATCATGACCTGAGCCGAAGGCAGAGGCATTAACCAACTGAGCCACCCAGGCGCCCCTCTATTAACTATTTTTTTCTATTTTTCTATTAACAGTGTTTGCTAGTTGCTTTTATTTTGCCCACTTGGCAAAATTAAAAAGTTGGGAACCTCCCCTGGCTAATTTTAGAAATATGTATCTTACTGACTTATGAAATCCAATAACATGGGGAACATTTGTCTAAAAATGTCTGCCAGAGGGGGACCACGAGAAGCCAAATCCAATGTCAATAAAATGTTTTCAAAAAAGGTATCACTGTCAATAAAAACATTGTCAGCAATAAAAACATTTTTTAAAGTAACTACAGTTTCCATGATATAAAAAGAAAAAAACCCCAGATATCTCAAAAATAACAGTGGAGCAGCTTAGCAGGTTTAAAACTAATCGTTTTAAATTGCAAATAATATGCTAACATGTCACTCTTTGAAAAATTAGACAGGAATAGTTAGTGAAAAGTCTATTTGAGGGGCACCTGGGTGGCTCAGTCGGTTAAGCATCGAACTCTTGATTTCAGCTCAGGTCATGATCTCAGGGTCATGAGATCGAGCCCTGCATAGGGCTTCTTGCTGGGCATGGAGACTGCTTAAGATTCTCTCTCTCTGAAAGAGAGAGAGAGAGAGAGAGAGGGAGAAAGAGAAGTCTATTTGTTATTTAGATGTCTATTTGCTGTTTTTTTAATGCTGTTTTTTTTCTTTTTTCAAGTTTTTATTTAAATTCCAGTTAGTTGGGGACACCTGGATGGCCCAGTCAGCTGGGCATCCAGCTCTTGATTTTGGCTCAGGTCATGATCTCAGGGTCATGAAAAGGAGCCCCACTTCAGGCTCTACACTGTGTATGGGGCCTGCTTAACATTCTCTCTCTCCCTTTTCCTCTGCTCCTTCCCTCCCCACTCATGCTATAAATAAATAAATAAATATATAAATACATAAATTCCAGCTAGGTAACATACAATATAATATTAGTTTTGGGTGTAGAATTTAGGGATTCCTCTCTTACACACAAATCCAGTGCTCATCACAAGTGCCCTCCTTAACACCCATCACCCATTTAACCCATCCCCTCCTGCCCACCTCCCTCTCTGGTAGCACTCAGTTTGTTCTCTCTTCTTAAGAATTTGTTTTTCTGGTTTGCTTCTTTTTTTTCCTCCTATGTTCATCTGTTCTGTTTCTTAAATTCCACATATGAGTGAAATCTTATGGTATTTGTCTTTCTCTGACTGACTTATTTCCCTTTGCATAATACATACTAGCTCCATCCACATTATTGCAAATGGCAAGATCTCATTCATTCATATGGCTGAGAAAAGTCTATTTGTTATTAAAGACTGCTAGGGGTGCCTGGGTGGCTCAGTCAGTTGAGCATCTGACTTCAGCTCTGGTCATGATCCCAGAGTCTTAGGATTGAGCCCCTCATTGGGCTCACTGGTTGGTGGAGAGCTTGCTTCTCCCTCTGCCTGCCTCTCTGCCTACTTGTACTCTCTCTCTTTATCTCTCTGTCAAATAAATAAATAAATAAACCTTCATACTTAAAAAAAAGACTGCTGGCTTCATAAATCCTTTTCTTTAATAATAATCCGATGTGGGGCCCCCGGGTGACTCAGTGGGTTAAAGCCTCTGCCTTCGGCTCAGGTCATGATCCCAGGGTCCTGGGATCGAGCCCCACATTGGGTTCTCTGCTCAGCAGGGAGCCTGCTTCCCTCCCTCTCTCTCTGCCTGCCTCTCTGCCTACTTGTGATCGCTGTCTGTCAGATAAATAAAATCTTTCCAAAAAAATTATTAAAAAAATAATAATCCTTTGCTTTAATACTTATAATAATCACCTTCAGAAAGCCAAAATAGTGATTTTCTTTTATTTCAACAATTCCAGTAAAAAGTCAGAGCAAATATTAATATAGTTTAAAACTTTCCTTCCCTGCACTCAAAAAAAACAAAAACAAAAACAAACCCAAAACCCGATTTTACCCACAAGTGTTAATAATGTCAGTAATGGCACACATCTCTATACTTTCCTTCTAATATATTTTCGGGTTCAAGTCTTCACTACTAACCATAAACCCAATTACCTGCATCTCCTGCTCCCTGGACAAATTTCTAAGAGAACAAACCTAAGGTCCAATACTGAGATCTGAGTGTAATCCCTGAAGGGCTAGGACAGTGGTCTGGATATCATTATGGAACCAGGGTATTGGACAGTAATTCAGGAATTTCTTGGTTCACCATTTCTCAATGGTGTTTCTGTTATGTGCTTTTCAATAAAGGAGTGTATAGTCAGGCAAATTAAAAGATCCTAAATAATGTATTTCCCCCTTGGATACTCACAATATACATCAGCACATTAAAGGTTCTGTGAAGTCCTGCACTAAAGATACCTCTTTAACTTGGTTTAATTCAATTTTCCCAAGCTTTCTTAAACACCTTAGCATTCATGAATGAAACACAGTTTGGGAAACAGTGACCTAATACAACCTATTTTATTGGTTAAAAAACTAAGACCAGAAAAAGGTTAAGAGACTTGTTTAAGATTACCCAAGTAGGTAGTAGCAGTCAGGCCCAGAAACCAGACCTCCTGGATTCAATACAGGGCCTTTCCTTTTTTTTTTTTTTTTTAAGATTTTATTTATTTATTTGACAGAGAGATCACAAGTAGGCAGAGAGGCAGGCAGAGAGAGAGGGAAGCAGGCTCCCCGATGAGCAGAGAGCCCAATGCGGGGATCAATCCCAGGACCCTGGGATCATGACCCGAGCCGAAGGCAGAGGCTTTAACCCACTGGGCCACCCAGGTGCCCCCAATACAGGGCCCTTTCTATTTGACATGCTGCCTTTCTTCCACCTCATAAAAACTTCAGAAATTACTAAGGAAAGTCTGTTATGAAAATGAAACCAACAAAACCCAAGTGGATACAAAGTATGTTCTTATTAATTTCCATGTCTTTCCAATTGATGTTATCAGAACATCTTTTAAAAGCTTAGAGCTGTATAAATAAGGAAGAAGGGAGGCTTGTAATTGATTGATGGTGTGGGAAAGTTGCCTTTTCCTCAGGCTACTGTTATTCAGATTATGCTTATAGGAATGAAAATTTGAAACAAAGATGTTAGTTTCTAAGTACAAACGTACACCCTCTGTAGCTAAGGATCAAATTAGAATGGATTGGACTACAGTGAACTGGATACTATGTGTCAGAGATTATTTTGGGCATGTGTCTGACAACTGATCCTTAAAATGCAAAATAAACACTAAACAATGTAAGCTCTCCATGAAACATGTTCATGCTTATTTAGAAAACCCTAATACCATGAGATGGAATTTTATCATTTAGGGACTTTTTTTTTTTAAAGACTTCATTTATTTGACAGAGAGAGACACAGCGAGAGAGGAGAACACTAAGCAAGGGGAGTGGGAGAGGGAGAAGCAAGCTTCTCGCCAAGTGGGGAGCCTGATGCAGGGCTGGATCCCACGACCCTGGGATCATGACCTGAGCCAAAGGCAGATGCCTAACAACTGAGCCACCCAGGTGCCCCTATTTAGGGACTCCTAAACCTTAATTTAAAAAATACTCTTCAAAATATTTTAAAAATAATTGTCATGTACCATTAGTGTCCCATATCAGGATAGAATTAGTCACACACTTCCTATTAGTTTGGAGTATTGTGAAATGGCTAATAACAGAGTAGTCAAATGACTTCCATTGGTTCCTTGGAAAAGGCTTTCATGACCCATTTTGTACCAAAGAGTTAAGAAAAAGAAAAATAAACATACTTCCCATTTGATAGTTCCTTTTATTGTGTAGAAGCCACCTTTGAGAGATACTTCAGAAAGCTTTATAAAAATTTTTAAGATATACATCTCCAAATTATCCCACACAAAAATCTTATGATGGCAAGAGAATAGAATTTTAGAATAGTCTTCATATAATTCATACCATTATTGATAGAGGTGACTAGTGACACTTTGTTCAACAAATGTGCAATTTAGTATTTGTGACTTACAGTCCTCTCCTCTTTTTCCATCCTTTAACTCTTTTTCTTGGTGAGAACAATTTTTTCCCACTCAGACTACTTTTGGATTACAGAGAAAGAATCATGTGCTGTTAATATTTCTTCACAGCTTCATGATATCTCTCTGCTGACTTGTACGTATGCCACCTTCACAATCCTGTCCTCAATCCTCTGAATTTCAGTTGCATGCAGAACCTAATGGCCTCTATGCTCTCTGTCCCATAACGCTTCTCCCATGATTGTACTGGTTCCATGCAAAAGGATTTTTTTAGGTGCAATTAAGAGTACAAATCAGTGACCTTAAGATAGACTATCTAGGTGGACCTAACCTACAAAAAGCATAGTTTTCTCCACTTGGTAGTAGAAGTAGAAGTCAGAGAGATTCCAAGTATGAGGGGGATTTGACATGCCATGTTTGCCTTTGGAGATGGAGTGGACCATACGGTGAGGCATATGAACAGCCTCTGGGAGGTGAGAGCAACTCCCAACTGGCAGCCAGCAAGGAACTGGGAACCATATCCTACAACCACAGGGAACTGAATGTTGACCACAACCTGAAGGAGGTTGGAAATGGATTCTTCCCCCAGACAAGGTATTTTTTTTTCTTTAAGTCAAGAATAGATAGTAAAATTTATGAAATGCCTGTATACATCTAGAAATACTCCTATAATTTCTTCCTCTTTATCTATTTATCTGTACTTGTATTACTGGTATGAACCCACTATGAGGGTATAAACTATTACTGCATTAATGTGCTACTGGATTCTGTCAATATTCCATTTAAGGTCCATGCACTGAGGTGTGAAATTACCCTGTATAGCCTTCTTCTGTAAGGCTAGTTTTGACAGGTATATTAACTGATATTAATATACCCATTCCAAACTGCTTATGCCTATTGTTTGTATGGTATGTCTCCTTCTAGCCATTTGTTTTCAACCTGTGTCTTCATATTAGTTAATCTCTTGGGATGCCTAGGTGGCTCAGTTGGTTAAACATCTGTCTTTGGCTCAGGTCATGATCCCAGGGTTGTGGGATCAAGCCCCGCATTGCCCTTCTTGTTCAGTAGGGAGGCTGCTTCTCCCTCTGCCTGCCACTCCCTGTCCTTGTGCACGCTCTCTCTCTCTGACAAATAAATAAATAAAATTTTAAAAAACAATAAGAGGGACGCCTGGGTGGCTCAGTTGGTTGAGCAGCTGCCTTCGGCTGAGGTCATGATCCCAGCGTCCTGGGATCGAGTCCCACATCGGGCTCCTTGCTTGGCAGGGAGCCTGCTTCTCCCTCTGCCTCTGCCTGTGCTCACTCTCTCTCTAACAAACAAATAAATAAAATCTTTAAAAAAAAAAAAAAGATAAAAAAGTAGAGTTAATCTCTTGTAGATTGTATATAATTGAGTAAATCTTGTTTTTTTAATCCAGTCTGATAATCTCTATCCTTTAAATGAAATGTTTAGTTCTGTAGTATTTAATATAATTATTAATATGGTAGGATTTATATCTACCAATATATTATCTTTTTCTGCTTCAGTCCTCCATTTTTTAAAAAAGATTTTATTTACTTATTTGACAGACAGAGATCACAAATAGGCAGAGAGGCAGGCAGAGAGAGAGAGGGGGAAGCAGGCTCCCTGCCAAGCAAGAGAGCCCAATGCGGGGCTCGATCCCAGGACCCTGAGATCATGACCCGAGCCGAAGGCAGAGGCTTAACCCACTGAGCCACCCAGGCGCCCCAGTCCTCCATTTTTTATTGAATTTTTTAATTTTGTAGGACTCTCTTTGTCGATCTGGTGAGTGTGATGCTATCTCATTGTTTTACTCCCCATTTCCCTAATTATTAATGAGATTCTCCACTTTTTTATAGGGTTGTTAACTATGTAACTATGTAGATAACCTCTCTGTGGGGTTCATCAGGTCTTATGCCCATGTTTCTATTGGGTTATCCTTCCTCTTCCTTGCCGATTTTTTAAAAAAGATTTTATTTATTTATTTGACAGAAAGAGAGAGCGCACAAGCCAGAGGTAGAGGGAGAAGCAGGGTCCCTACTGAGCAGGGAACCTGATGTGGGGCTTGATTCCAGGACCCTGAGATCATTGATTCCAGGACCTTGAGCTGAAGGCAGAAGTTCAACTGACTGAGCCACTCAGGCATCCCTCCTTATTGATTTTGTAGGGTTCTTTATATATTCTAGTTACACATCCTTGGTTATATGTGTTGCAGTTTTCTTCTTTCACTCTATACTTCCTTTTTACTATCTTGATAGTTGTCTTCTTTTTCTTCTAATAAACACAGACTTTTAATTTTAATGTGGTAAAATTAATCCTTTTCTTAACCTCAGTGCTTTTGTGTCTTGTTTAAGAAATCCTTCCCCAGGGACACCTGTGTTGCTCAGTCATTTAAATGTCTACCTTCGGGTCAGGTCATGATCTCAAGGTCCTGGGATTGAGTCCCATATTGGGCTCCTTGCTTAGTGCAGAGCCTGCTTCTTCCTCTGCCCCTCCCCTGATTTGTGCATGCTTTCTTTCTTTCTGACAAATAAATAAATATAATCTTTTTTTAAAAAAAGAAGTTGAAAAGAAATCATTCCCCATTGTTAGGGGCCATGAAGATACTGTTTTCTAAGAGCTTCATTGTTTGACCTTTCATTATGTCTTTATCCATCTAGAGTTATTTTTGTGTGTACATATTAGTAATGACCTAAATTTCTTTTCTTCCACAGCAATATCCAGTTTTTTCCTGCACATCTGAAAGACCATCTTTTCCCCCACTGATATGTAGTATCACCTTTGTTGTGAATAAAGTGTTCATATATGCATGAGTCTATTCTGGGTTTTCTATTCTTTTTTTTTTTTTTAAGGTTTTTTAAATTTATTTATTAGTTAGAGAGAGAGAGCAAGCACAGGCAGACAGAGTGGTAGGCAGAGGCAAAGGGAGAAACAGGCTCCGTGCCAAGCAAGGAGCCCGATGTGGGACTCGATCCCAGGACGCTGGGATCATGACCTGAGCCGAAGGCAGCCGCTTAACCAACTGAGCCACCCAGGCGTCCCTGGGTTTTCTATTCTATTCCCCCAGTTTATTTTTTGCTGTTTGTGCCAAAATACCATATTTTTAAAATTCATAGTACTTAAAAATGTCTTGATACTTGGTAGAACAAGTTCTCTCAACAAATTCTTCTTTTTTGAGTGTCTCGTCTGTTCTTAGCCTTTTATTTTCATGTCAACTTATATCACTTTGTCAATTTACACACACAGTTTCTTTTACCACTTTGACTAAGATTTCATTGAATTTATAGATCCATAAGCCAATCTGGGTAAATTAATAGCTTTACAGTATTGGATCTTCCATTTCATGAATATAATAGATCTCTTCACTTATCCAAGTCTGTTAAAATTTCAGTAGTGTTTTTAGGTTTCCCCATAAAGGTCTTCCACACTTTTTTATAAGATCAGTTTTATTAGATATTTTCAATGCTACTGCTAATATTCTATTTATTTATTTATTTATTTATTTTTAATTTTTTAAAAAGTTTTTATTTATTTAGGGCACCTGGGTGGCTCAGTGGGTTGAAGCCTCTGCCTTCGGCGTGGGTCATGATCCCAGGGTCCTGGGATCGAGCTCCGCATCGGGCTCTCTGGTCAGCAGGGAGCCTGCTTCCCCCTCTCTCTCTGCCTGCCTCTCTGCCTACTTGTAATCTCTGTCTGTCAAATAAATAAATAAAATCTTAGAAAAAAAATATTTATGGCATGAAATAGTCATTGATCATGAAATATTCTATTTTGAAGAAAGCAGACTCTAAAGCAGCATAAATAGTATTAAACAATTTAAAACAAAGGACTCATGAGAAGACACACTAATTTGTGGGTCTATATGAGTACAGACCTCTAGATGTTAAAAATATAAAATATATGTATTTCATTTTCTTGTGTTTCCTACATTGAACATATTTTTCCTCTGTGATCAAAGTAAGATATATTTAACAAATGTACACATATTGCCTATTAACTGTCACCCTGCATTTTCCTTCCCAGTCCTGAAAATTTCAACTTAGCAGATTTAGGACAGATGTCCTCTAGAAATGTCAATGCTAGAATTTTTAAAAAAAAATCTTTAA
Organism: Taxidea taxus jeffersonii; assembly: GCA_003697995.1. Taxonomy (NCBI): domain Eukaryota; kingdom Metazoa; phylum Chordata; class Mammalia; order Carnivora; family Mustelidae; genus Taxidea; species Taxidea taxus. Next base: position 2,524 of record RCUC01170457.1, on the reverse strand, counting down.
ATGCTAGAATCTTAAAATAATAATAATAATAATTAATTTTTTTTTTAGATTCCATTTATTTATTAGTTAGAGAGAGAGCGAGCACAGGCAGACAGAGAGGCAGGCAGAGGCAGAGGGAGAAGCAGGCTCCCCACCAAGCAAGGAGCCCGATGTGGGACTCGATCCCAAGATGCTGGGATCATGACGCGAGCCGAAGGCAGCCGCTTAACCAACTGAGCCACCCAGGCGTCCCAATAATTAAAATTTTTTAAAATAAAAATAATTTTAAAAATATTTTATTTATTTGACAGATAGAGATCACAAGCAGGCAGAGAGGCAGGCAGAGAGAAAGGAAGAGAAGCAGACTCCCTGCTGAGTAGAGAGCCTGATGCAGGGCTCGATCCCAGGACCCTGGGATCAGGACCTGAGCTGAAGGCAGAGACTTTAACCCACTGAGCCACCCAGGTGCCCCACTGCTAGTATTTTAAATTTCATTTTCTGCTTGTTGATGATATATGGAAATAAAACATGACCTTTATAAACTGCTTATGCTGTTGTGCAATTGGTTAGCACGTTGGGCTGTTACAAACTTCTTATCAACCCAGGAACTTTGCCAAACTCTAAGTTCATAATACTAATATCTGTGAATAATGACATTCCTCCCTCTACTCCTATGCATTTCTATTTCGAGAGTTAACTGCTTTTTCTAGGACTTCCAATACAATGTTGAATAGACACCTTTTTCTTGCTCCCATTTACAAAGGAAAATCTTTTCACTTTTTCTAGTTTAACATCAAACCTATTGTAAATTTTGATAGATTCTGATAGCTTTTTTTTATTTAAAGATTTTATTTATTTATTTAACAGAGATCACAAGTAGGCAGAGAGGCAGGCAGAGAGAGAGAGAGAGAGAGGAGGAAGCAGGCTCCCCGCTGAGCAGAGAGGCCAACGGGGGGCTCGATCCCAGGACCCCGGTTTCATGACCCGAGCCTAAGGCAAAGGCTTCAACCCACTGAGCCACCCAGTTGCCCCTAGATTCTGATAGCTTAAGGCAACTACCTGCTATTTCTAATTTACTAACAGTATTTTTAAAATCATGGATGTTGAACTTAATCAAATTCTTTCTCTGCATCTTTTGTGACAATCGTATGATTTTTCTCCTTCCATCTACTAATTGGTGAGTTATGTTGATAATTTTTCTGATGTTAAACCAACCTTGAAATCTTCACATAAATCCAATTTGATGAAGATATGTTATCTTTTTTACATTTTGCTCGATCTTTTTGAGATTATTTTGTTTAGGATATTTGCATCCTTACACCACATGTTGTTTTGTTGTTTTGTTTATTGTTATTGTTGGAGAGACAGGGAGGGGAAAAGGGATAGGGAGAGAAAGAATCTCAAGCAGGTTCCATGCCCAGCACAAAGCCCAACTTGGGGCTCAATTTTACAATGCTAAGATCATGACCTGAGCTGAAATCAAGAGGAAGACACTTAATTGACATTCCATTAGCTTAAAAATATAGTATTTTCACAATCAATTTTAAATACTTTCTTGCATTATGATTTCTTCTTTAGCCCAAGAGTTATTTAAAAATATTTTTCTTGGACCAAAGCTGGGAAGATAGAGGAGCAGGAGGATGAATCCCCATAATATTTGGCATTGAAACCACTGGCACTTAAATTAACTTTGTATTTGCAGTCAGCAAGGCTTAACTCCAGGTACTTTAAAAATCAGTGGGCTGCACCCAAAACCATAAGATACTTAGGAATAAATCTAACCAAAGAGGCAAAGAACATGTACTCAGAAAACTATAGAATACTCATAAAAGAAATTGAGGAAGACACAAAGAAAGGGAAAAACATTGCATGCTCATGGATTGGAAGAATAAATATTGTGAAAATGTCTATGCTACCTAGAGCAATCTAGACACTTAATGCAATCCCTATCTTAGGGCACGTGGGTGGCTCAGTGGTTTAAGCCTCTGCCTTAGGCTCAGGTCATGATCTCAGGGTCCTGGGATCGAGCCCCACATCTGGCTCTATGCTCAGCAGGGAACCTGCTTCCCCCTCTCTCTGCCTGCTTCTCTGCCTACTTGTGATCTCTCTCTCTGTCAAATAAATAAAGTCTTTAAAAAAAATCTTGCCATCTGCAACAACATGGATAGAACTAGAGAGTATTATGAAAGAAAAAAATGTCACAGGTAAATGCAAACATAATAAAATCAGTAAATTAATCACTTGTAAAACCAGCATGGAAGTTAAAACACAAAAGCAGTAAAATCAATTATATTTATAAAAAAGTCAGTCATGGGGTGGGAGGTGCCTGGGTAGCTTAGTCAGTTAAGTGACAGATTTTTTTTTTAAGACTTTATATATTCATTTAACAGAGAGGGAGAGTACAAGCAGGGAGAGCAACAGGCAGAGTGAGAGGGAGAAGCAGGCTCCCTGCTGAGCCAGGAGCTGGATGTGGGACTTGATCTCAGGATTCTGGGATCGCGACCTGAGCCAAAGGAAGCTTGCTTAAGGAACTGAGCCACCGAGG
>RCUC01170455.1:0-24070 GCA_003697995.1 Taxidea taxus jeffersonii | reverse complement strand
ACAGAAAAAGTAAACAATGAGCCTAGAATGTCTTATTCTGCCATAACTAATAAAGTGCTAAAAAAAAAAGAAAAAAGATGGGCACATGTCAAAAGGAAACAGAAACCAGTTTGAAGAGGCTTCCACTGGCTAACTCTGAGTCAGGGCATCAAAATAAATAGTGAGAGTAATGAATCAAAACATGAAACAATGGCAGAATCTATTATATAAATACATAAATATTTAGATAGATAAATGCAGAAATTGAAGGTTTGATGAAGAGTGGAATATTTACATAATCTCTAAGTACCACCCCTCAAAATATTCACTAATTACTAAGGAAAACACGGTAAATGGACACTGGAGAAGGCTAGCAAACACTTTGTAATCAAGTGATCCAAGTTAACATGACGAGGAACAAAGCAGAGTAAAACATGGGCACTGAGACACTGCCAGAGGCTATGGTACCATGTCCACAGTGGCCCCGCCAAAGAATCAGAATCCAAGCCTACTCATGGGGACGCATCAGACAGACCCAAATTAAAGGATCTCCTATAAAATGACTGGCCTGTGATCTTCACAATTCTCAAGGTTATGATAGTCAAGGGAAGATTTAAAAAACTGTTTCAGATTGGAGGCAGCTAAAGAGAAATAAAAACTAATGTGGCCAAGAAGGTCCAGAGGTGGAGGAATGCAGCCACAAGTCAAGGAAATTGGGCAGCCACCAGAAGAGGCAAGAATGGACCCCTCTTGCTTCCAGAGGGAACATGGCCTATTGACACCTTCAGTTAGCCCTAGTGAAACTGGTGTTGGCTTGTTGGCCCGTTTGCCTCAAGAATGGTAAGAGAAAAGAGTTCAGTTTTGAACAGCTCACAGTGGGGTGCCTGGGTGGCAGTCTGTTAAGTGTCTGGTTCTTTGGTTTCCATCCAGGTCATGATCTCAGGGTCATACCATCAAACCTCGTGGGGGACTCAGCTCTCAGCATGGAGTCTGCTTAAGCCTTTCTCTCCCTCTTTCTCAGCCCCTTCCTCTCTTTCAAATAAATAAAAAAATCTTTAAAAAGTAAGTAAATAAAAATAAACAGCTCATGGTAATCTATTAAAACAACCACTGGAAACTAATATGGAATCAATCCCTAGTACTCAGTGGCTTGCCAGGACCTAGATGGTGCTTTATCTGCCTTCTCTTTGTTACCAATGAGTTGAAGAAAGACGGGATATGCAGCGATGCCCATACCATCATGCTTGAAGATCCAAGCAAAATCACAGCTCTGCCCACTATTAACGTGGCTTCATCTTCAAAAAGAAGGTGAACAACAAAACACTTCATAATCCTGAAGAGGTAGATGTCCTTGTTAATAATTAAGGATTAGGCTGTCTTTTCACCCACAGCTCTAAATGGTTTTACAGCTTTATTAGATTTCTTTTCCCATGGTAACATGTCACAGGGGCATCCCTTGATCTAACAATTCAGCTATAGCAGGATGTAATAGTCAGGGTTCTCCAGAGAAACAAAAGCAACAGCATGTAAAGACTGAGATTGAGAAGGAGAGGGACAAGGTGAGAAAGAGAGAGAGAGAGAGAGAGAGATTGAAATTTATTTTAAGGAATTGACTCACATGATTTGGAGGCTTGGCAAGTCCAAAATCTGCAAGCTAAGCCAGCAGTCTGGAGACTATGGAAGGAATTGCAATTTGAATCCAAAGGCAGTCACTGGCAGAATTCTTTCTTGCTTGGGGAAGTGAGTCTTTTTCTATTAAGACCTAACTTCTACTGATTTAAATGTTAATCTCACTAAAAGAAACATCTAGAAAAATGTTTGACCAAATATCTGAGTCCCATGGTCTAGTCAAGTTCACACATTATCACACAGGGAAATAAGAAACACTGTCATTGTTCTCGATATATATGTGTAGAATAAGAGCTCATTTCTTTGGATTTAAGGTCATTCACTTTGGTCTCATGTCTTTCAGTGACGCATATACCTTTTTATTCATGCTGTATTATCTTTAATTAAGTATAAAGATTTCCAATCACGTCACCTAGAGACCATTTTATCCACTGCTCTGTTTGGCCACTAGTCTCTTGTCTCTCTTTTCAGCAATGGTGAGGCAGATACCCTTTCCACAGGGAAGAGAAATCCATGGTTCGTTGCCTTTGCCAATAACACAAACACTGGAGAGTCAGGTGGCAAATCTGTTGCCACTGGTATCCTTCACATGAACTGTATCAAAAGAACTGGGATGTTTCTGTCTGTGGGTGATCACACCAATTCCTCCCAGGTTAGCACCCCCAGTCACCACATACAGATTGCCAGTGTCAAACTTGATGAAATCAGCAATCTCTCCTGTCTCCAAATCAATCCGAATGGGGTGTCGTTCACTTAGATGAGAGCAGGGACGAGGGATTTCTTTTGTCCCACAAAGTTCTTTCTCACTTTGCACAATTTATACGTGGCCTCCTCGGGTGTCATCTGTTGAACAGCAAAGCAGCCCTTGGTGCCATAGATCAGATGGAAAGTCTTTCCAGTCTTGTCAGTGCTGATGACCAGCAGGGTAGGTTGTATCAGTCCGGACCTTGCCATTGATCTCAGTAAAATACTGCATACAGATCTCCTTTCCTTCATCTCCTGTTAGGGCACACTGAAGTCTGTTCCTTAGGAAAGTGATGAGAAGGAGATGTTCTCTCTGCTCATGGGGGTCGGTGGATGCAGGAGGGACAAACACACCAGCTAGTTTATCCAGCGTGCAATGCTTTGGAGCTGCTGGATTCTGGAGATGCTTCTTGGGACCATGAGCATCTGAGGATGCTGCTTGAGACCATGGCTGCACTGGGCACAAAAAGCCAAACTTTTCTTTTAACCTGATTTTCATTTGTCAGAGGAAAAGCAGCCTTGAGCATCATCCAAGTTTGGGCTCTTTATGCCATAATGACTAATGCATTTTATAACTACCTCATTTGTATAAAGGTATGTGGGAAATTTCCTTCCTACACATTCGTGGAGGAAGAATGTTTATGCTCATCTGCTCATACAGACCTGAATCAAGAATCTAGAATCAAGAATCAAGAAAGGCTGCTCTCAGGACCAGATCTTAAGGGAGCTAGAGAAGAGACCTAAGATGTGAAGAGGTTTTCACCTAAAAGTTTTCAACTGGTTTTCCTTAGGGCAGTCGAATCCATTTGCTGTAGAAAAGAAAGATCAGAGTTCAGCTGTGGCAGAAATAACCACAAGCTACTCATTCTGTTTCAGAACATCATGCTGTTTCTTCTGCCAGGGACAGAAATGATACTCACGTCTTGGATCCAACTTCTAATCATGTGGCCATGAGCAGGAAAACGAATGTCAATCCTTGATGGGGCTGAGAATTTCTTTGCCCTCATGGCTTTCTGGTTTCTCAGGAATATTAGCTGGGCAAGGATAGGAATCTCCAGCAAGAAAATCAAGGGGATAGTGAAGCCAGCCAGACAATAATCATAATCATGATTAATTAAATACCTATTTTGTACCAGGTGCTGTTCTGGGTGCCAGCGAGACAGGATGACAAAACATGACTCTGGCTCCTCAGTCTAGTGGGAGCAACGGGCGAGAGAGCTACCTGGAAGGAGTTGACAAACAGAGGAATGCATGACTGTCTGTGAGGGTCAAGAAGGGTTTCACAGAAGACGTGACTTTTGACCTTCACCTTGGAAGATGCTTTAGAGCTCAGCAGGAGGAGTAACAGGAAACAGAGGATTCCAGAAACTTGGAGTTCATTTTTTATTTATTCTTTTTAGTATTGATTATTGAAGTACTGAATATTCACTTAGAAAATATGCAATGTGCCAAAATATTATAAAGAAGTAAAAAAACGGGGCACCTGGGTGGCTTAGTTGTTAAGCGTCTGCCTTTGGCTCAGGTCATGATCCCAGGGTCCTGGGGTCAAGCCCCCGCATCAGGCTCCCTGCTAGGTGGAGAGCCTGCTTCTCCCTCTCCCACTCCCGCTGCCTGTGTTCCCTCTCTCTCTGTGTCTCTCTCTATCAAATAAATAAATAAAATCTTTAAAAAGAAAAAAAAGTAAAAAAACAATGACTCCAAAAAATGACCCATAATGCTGATAGCTAGAGAAAATACTATAGCAATAATTGCTTTGTCATAATTCCTTATTTTCTTTTGCTCTGCATTTTTATATAAAAATTTATATAAAATTGTGTTTACACTGTATCTTTGTATATTTATATATATTTACACATATATTTATATTATCTGTATAAGTTATAAATTTATAACTTTGTAGATTGCTCATTCCCAAAACATGTTCTATCATGAAAAATTTGTTAAACCAATATTTGATAGCTTCCTAAAATCTTACTAGATTTATCATAAATATGTGTAAGCATTAATCTATTGTGGATTTTTGTGCTCCCAATTTTCATTCATATAAAGGATGGCTTTGTGTGTAAATTTTGTTGTATTTTAGAAGTAGAAATCCTGGGTTGAAGTATATGAACATTATTAATGCTCTTGATAACTAGCCATATTGTTTTCTAGAAAGTTTGCAGTAATTATCACTAGTAAATTATAAAAGTGCCTTTCTTACCAAAGTCCTGTCAGCATTGTATAGAATTTTTTTAATGGATTTCAATAGATGCAGTAAAGTGCACTAATCTCAAATGTCTAGCTCAATAGACTAGCATAATTTTTAAATATTTGATAATTTAACAGGAAAAATTATATTTATTTTATTTCTATTAAAATTAAAGTTTCATTATGCTAATTAGACTCTTGAATTTGCCGTTTTGTGAACTGGTGGTTCATGCTATTTATCTATGGAGGTCTGAGTGATATGAAAAATCTGAATGTTCTATTCATATTTGCTGTGGATATTTTTCTCAGCTTACTGGTTTTTTCTCTGTAAGGGTTTTGACAATTAAAGCTTTTATTGTTTCTATTGTTTGTGTAGTCAACTTTTTCAATCTTTTCCTCTTTGGTTTCTTTCAAGTAGAATTCAAAATATTTTTTAATTTCTTTGAGACTTTTTCTTTGACCCATGGATTATTTAGAAGTGTGTTGTTTAAAATGCAGGGACTTGGGGGATCCAGCTATATTTACATTATTGCTTTCTGGTTTAATTTCTTTTTTTTTGTTTGTTTTATTTCATTATTATCTGGGAATATTATTTGTATGATTTCTGTACTTCTGAATTTATTAAGGTGTGTTTTATGATTGCGAGCATGGTCTATCTTGGTGAATAATCCATGTAAGAGTGAGAAGAGTGTGCATTCTGCTGATGTGGGATGATGTATGCTATACATGTCAATCGGATCCAGCTGATTGACAGCTCTGCTCGGGTTATCTATTTACTGATTTATTGTTTATTTGATATATCAGTTACTAACAGAGGGCCAATGATGTCTCCAACTGTAATAGTGGATTTGTCTATTGTTCTCTCCAGTTCTATCAGGTTTTGTTGTTGTTGTTATTAAATTTTACTTATTTGTCAGAGAGAGGGGGAGAGAGAGAGAGAGAGGTAGGCAGAGGGAAAAGCAGACTCCCCACTGAGCAAGGAGCCCAATGCAGGACTCTATCCTGGAACCTTGGGATAATGACCTGAGCAGAAGGCAGGCGCTTAACCCACTGAGCTACCCAGGCGTCCCTCAGTTCTATCAGTTTTTGACTCCTGTGTTTTAATGCTCATAGTTAGGTGCATATATGTTTAGGGTTGTTATGTCCTCTTGGAGAATTGAGTCCTTTATCATATATATAATGCCCCATTTCATTCCTGATAACCTTCCTTGCTCATAAATTGGCTTTACCTGAAATGAATGTAGATATACTCCAGCTTTCTTTGATTAACGTTAGCATGGTATAGCTTTCTCCATCTTTACTTACAATCTATCTGTTTACATATAATATAGTTTTCTTACAGTTAGGTCTTATTTTTTTAACCCACACTGACTGTCTCTGTCTTTAATTGGTGCGTTTAGACCATTCGCAGTCAGACTTTCAAAGTAAAAACCCGGTAGGGTTCCTCGAGATAAAGGCCACCAAAATGTGGGGACTCCCACCAGACTTTCCCACTCATATTAGTCCCCAGGACTTTCCCACTCATATTAGCCCACAACTCAGGCTCTGGAAATTCATTTGAAATTACCATTTAAATCTTTGTGTGCATGGGTGGCTCAATCCGTTAAGTGTCTGACCAGCACAGGTCAAGATCTTAGGGTCCTGGGATTGAGCCCTATGTCAGGGATCCCTGCTCAGTGGGGACCAGGCTTCTCCCACTCCCTATGCCCCTCCCCCTGCTTGTGGGCATGCTCTCTCTCTCTCTTTCGAAAAACCAAAATCTTAAAAAAATATATATATATACACTATATAAACTTTAAGAAAAACAATGTAAAAATGGCAAAGATCTGAAAAGACACCTAGCCAAAAGAGATCTCCAAATGACCAATAAGCACATGAAAAGATGTTCAACACCATGTGTCTATAAGGAAATGCAAATTAAAACCACAGTGAGATACTACATCATACCCACTAGGATAGGATGACTATCAAAAAGATAGACAATAACTAGTGTTGAAAAGGATGCAAAGGAAATGGAACCCTCATAGGTTGCTGGTAGAGATTAAAATCCTACAGCATATTTGAAAAACAGTTTGGCAGCTCCTCAAAAAGTTAAACATAGAGCAACCATATGATCTAGCAAGTCTACTCCTACTTAAATAGCCAAGAGAATTTAAGCTGTATGTTCATATAAAAACTAGTATGTGAATGTTCATAGCAGTACTACTCATAGTAGCTGAAAAGTGGAAAAACCCAAATATCCATCAACTGATGAATGGGTAAACAAAATGTTGTCTATCAATATAGTGGAATGTTAGTCAGCTAAGTATTTTTTTGTAAATTCCAGTGTGGTCAACATACAGTGTTATATTAGTTTCAGGTGAACAATATAGTAATTCAACAGTTCCGTATATTACTAGTGTTTATCACGGTAAGTGAGCTCTTAATTCCCTTCACCTATTTCACCCATCCCCCCTCCCACCTCCCCTCTGGTAACCATCAGTTTGTTCCCTATAGGTTTGAGTCTATATTTTGGCTTGACTCTTTTTTTCTTTTTTCTTTTCCCTTAAATTCCACATATGGGTGAAATCATGTGGTATTTGTCTTTGACTTATTTCACTTAGCATTATACCTTCTGGGTCCATCCATGTTGTTGCAAATGACAACATTTCATTCTTTTCTATGGCTGAATAATATTCAGTTTTGTACATATACCACTTTCTTTATCAATCTATGATGGACACTTGGGCTGCTTCCCTAATTTGGCTGCAATAAACACAGAAGTGTTACATCATTTTGAGTCAGTGTTCTGTGTTCTTTGGATAAACACCCAATAGTGGAATTACTGGGTTATATGGTAATTCTATTTTTAACTTTTTGAGGAACCTTCATACTGTTTTCCACAGTGGCTGCACCAGTTTGCATTCCCACCAACAGTGCACAAGGGTTCCTTTATCTCTGCATCCTTGTCAACACCTTGTTTCTTATAGTTTTGATTTTAGTCATTCTAATAGGTGTGTGGTGAAATATCATTGTGGTTTTGATTTGCATTTAAGGGGAATGAAATACTAATATATGCTAATACATGAATGAATCTTGAATCCACTCTGCTAAGTGAAAGAAGCCAGACACAAAAGGCTATCTACTATGATTCTATTTCTAGGAAATGTCCAGAATTGACAAATCCATGAGACAGAAAGCAGAAATGGGGAATGACTACTATTGGATACAGAGTTTTTTGGGGGGTGAAGAAAATGTTCTGGAATTCAATGGTGACAAAATTTTGTAAATATACTAAAATCTATCAAGTTATACCTTATAAAAGATTTTGTTTATTTGAGAAAGAGAGAGTGAGAGAGAGAAGGAGAGGAGAGAGGGTCAGAGGGAGAAGCAAAATCCCCTCTGAGCAGGGATCCTGATGTGGAACTCCATCCCGGGACTCCAGGATCATGACCCAAGCCAAAGGCAGTCGCTTAACCAGCTGAGCACCCAAGTGCCCCAAGAGTTATACATTTTAAAATCAATACACTAAGAAAGATAAGATTCAAGCTATATTATGAACTGTCCTCACCATTTTCCTCCAAAAAAAGGAGGAAGACACGTGATACATATGCTATTTATAGAGAAACGAAGGCACAAAGTGGACAGCCTAGCTGCCATCATCTTGATCAGAAATATTGGGCACCAGCTTTAGGTAGAACATGTATGAACCATGTCCTCACAGAAGGTAATTCAGGAAAGAACATGTTCTTCCTTCATCATGGGGAGGTTCCAGGATTAACACAGAGGTTATTTCTATTTAAATAAACAACTAATGGAAGCTCAGTTGACTTTGACCACTTATTTAGAAAATTGCAGGCTTATTATGATTTCTTGTATCAGAATTGGCTCTTAATACAGCTGAAAACATTAAATCTACCCTGCGCTCACCATTTGTACAGCTACATAGAGTAGCCCCCACTTCCATGGGCAAAGGGAATAAAATTCCAGAAGTCAGACTCGAACAACTAATACCTACCATAATTGATGCTTTTTTGTTTGTTTGCCCAGGTCAAAGAACCACTGCTTCAGCATGAGTTTTCTTTTAACTGGGAAGAGAAGAGAGGCTACCTCACTTCCCATTTCCGAGAAAATCAATGTTAGAACAGAAGAGCATTTAAAAAAAAGGAAAAGAAGAGCAGAAGTATGGCTTGAATTTTATTTTCCTTATTTTATTGATTTTTAAGTGTACAACTCAACAGATGTTATGTATTCACAAAGTTGTGCCCCTAATTTCAGAAAGTTTTCATTGCCCCCAAAAGAAACCCTGTACCCCCCAACAGTCATTAAAGCAGTGAAGAAAATGCACATGGTGTCCTCATGAAGATTCCCTCACAGTACAGTGAGAGACGGTAATATGGCTGACCTGCATTCCCAGGTGCTAGAGAGGAGAGAGTCCCACCTGAGCTCCACCTGAAAAGTAACAGCCATGTGTAAGTTGTATCAATGACTCAAAATCAGATCAAGTGCTTGTATCATTTGCTTTTCCTACATTTCTTTTCTTCGTCTCTCCTGCTCTCTTCCCATCTCTGCTATTTCTCCTCCTTTGCCATGACCATCTATCTCTTCCACTATCCCCTCTCTCCTTTCCTCACTTTTTCATGCTCAGAAATACTGAGACCTCACTGACTCTTCTCCCCACTTCCATCCCCTTCTCTAGGCTCTTCTTCCTCTGCTCATCTCAAAATGTTGATATTTTATGTTAGTGTGTGTGTATAAAAAAAAGCAGAAGTGTGTGTTAGTCTACATGACTCTCTGGTTGGTCAAGAACAACAGAAGCTACAAATGTCCCTTAAATATTCGTCCCCTCCTCTCCTTAAAATAAACCATTGGTGCTCGGGTGAATGAGGAAAGTCAGAGAAGGAGTTACCGGAGTATTCAGCATCAGAAAAGGAAAATCTCCTTTGTCTCTTTTATGGTTCAGTGCAGAGTTATTCCCTGCATTGAACTAATCTCCAGTCGGAGATTAGTTATTTTGTATTTCCCATGACTAAGCTGATTTTTAATGGGGGGAATGATTTTTTTTTAAGATTCATAGATTGAATCTTTAAAACAGAATCTCTGAAAAAAAAACATTTAAAAACATAAAGAAAACCCAACAAATGAATGTGCTATATAAGTGCACTTTCAAAAGAAATCATCTATGCTTTTCAAAAGGTGACAACATGAACTTGGGCACAGAACATTGCACGTGACCATGAACCTCTCCTGCTCCCTGTCCTCTCTGTGCTGCCAACGAGCCAGGGCCTCAAAGGTACAAGTGCCCCGGGCTGCTGAGGACACCCAAACACACCTGCCCTTTCAAATGTGGTCGGCATCACAAGCTAAGTTCTTGTGAGTGTTTTCTTCACTCAAAGGCCTATTGTTGCAAAAAAAAAAAAGACTAGATTCAGAGAGAAAATTAGAAATGACCAAAGCTGCAAAAGCAAGACAGGAGTGCCTTTGAGCTCAGCAGACACGTGGACCAGTAGCCCTTCGTGAGCGCTCTGTGAGAGAAGGGCTGAGCTTCTATAACAGTGTAACTGTTCAGCTTTAAAATGCCACAAAAATTTAAAACACTCTGTATCTCCAACATATTCATCTATCTTTTACGTGAACAACAACAAAAAGTAACTTCAATCCCCCATGTCTACCCAGTTTCCTCACCTAAGCTTCTTCTGGTAGAAAATCTGGAAGCGTTCGTTACAAATGCCTTTATAATACCACACTGTCACAATTTGAAAAATAAAGATGAGTGGGGACAATAGATGCCCCCACCCAAGAGAAGACACTTACAGCAAATCCCAGTAGCCCTGATACTTTTTTCCCCAACTATGATTTATTTATTTATTTTAGAAGATTGTTTATTTATTTGAGGGCAGGTGTAGCGGTAGAGGGAGAGGGAGAGAGAAAGCCAAGCAGACTCTGTGCTGTGCATGGAGATTGATCTCAGGACCCTGAGATCATGGCCTAAGCTGAAACCAAGAGTTGGATGCCCAACTGACTGGGCCACCCAGGTGCCTCTCCCAACTATGATTTAGAAGAACTGGACTGGAGGGACACCTGGATGGCTCAGTCAGTTAAGCATCTGGCTTCAGCTGAGGTCATGATCCCAGGGTCCTGGGACTGAGTCCATCTTGGGCTCCTTGCTCAGCAGGAAACCTGCTTCTCTCTCTGCCTGCTGCTCTCCCTGCTTGTGCTCTTTCTCCCTCTCTCTGACAAATAAATAAATAAAATCTTTAGAAGAGCTGGACTGGAGCATTTCTTTTTCTTTTTTTCTTTTTTAAGATTTAATTTATTTATTTGAGACAGAGAGGGAGAGAGAGCACAATGGGATTCTATGCATCCATAAGCAAAAATGAGGATCTTCTCTATGTACTATAACAAACACTTTCCTGGTATTTCCTGTCTATTTAGTATACTACCACTAGTTCTTCTTAAAGAAGAGGAGGGGAGAGTTTACATGTGTCTCTATCTCTGGAAGAATATGTTGTGGCTGATGGGAAACAAAGAGTGGCAACTGGAATTCAAAATATTATCTTTATTATTGATAAAGCTCATATCAAAAACACAACTTAGGTGTGTGTCAACAGTGGGCTTTCCAACACTGAACCCAGAAAAAAACAGTTTTGCCCACCTGAACTGGCCTCCAACAAGCCTCCCCATGGAGCCAACCCTGTATATTTTCCAAGACGGAATTGTAGAGTAAAAAGTCTGTTGCTGGAGTTGTCTTTGCTCACAAAAGAAAGGAGAAGGAAAGGACTGAGCTCCATACACCATTTTTTCTCCCAAACTCATCAGTCATGTAACTCACTCCATTCTGAGGGAAGAGGAAAGGAATAGAGCCAAGGCCTAGAGAGTTAGGGAAAAAACCTCTTCACGTGAACCCTGTGGGTGAGCAAGAAGTATTTTTTCCCACTGGGCCCTGACAGGGAAGACAAGAAAAGGATAACTCTGCAGGGTTCTAGAAATTGGCTCTAGATGATGACAGAACATGAACTGAAGGAGACCATGAACTCTGTTCCCTATTGCGTTTAGAATATGGGATTGTATTTCCCATTCAGATGTAAATAAAAATAAGGAAAAGTATCTCCATGTGATTCTGCGCAGGTAATTGAGAGCTGCAAAGAAAGGATAGAAGAAACAAGACCACATTTATACATCATTTGCTTCATAACCGGTGAAGGGAATGGAGTTTTACCTAATTGGATATAGTTAGAAAACTTTTTTCCCCATAACAGTTTGGTTCCACAAAAAGCATGGCCTCTCCAGCCATGGTTTTGGACCTTGTGCATGAAATAAATTGTTGGCCCACCAAGAGGCCACATACAGGGTTTAAGAGGAGCTGTAGACCTTATGAAGGATCATAGGTCTACAGAGGGATGCAATATGATGAGGAAAGACCTTCCCAGCACCTGAGCTGAAATCAAGAGTGAACAAAATTGGCTGGTGGGTGCTCTGGGTGAGGAGCTTGGATTGATCAGTGTTACAATGTTTAAGAATGTCTTTTCCCTGCTCTGAGGGGCACTTGTCCTCACCTTACGGGCTGAGATGGGTCCCACGCAGCCATGTCAGCCCATGCAAACACAACTGGACTTCCGCTGGTCCCTGTCATGTGCCCCTTGAGACTGACCTCTTCTTGGTTTCTTGGACACTGACCATCTGGTGGAATGGAGATACAGTTCAGTAGCTCTCACCTCGACTCTGCTATTTGGGACCAGAGAGGTGCAGATTTTAAGACTACTCCTATATGCTAAAAAACATACATTGACTTTGTTTATTTTTCTGTTAGTTTTTACATCCTTTTCTACTTATGCTCCCACATTTCTGATAGACTCCAAAGTGTAAAACCAGGCATATTTTTAAAACGTGACTATAAATAGGTCATAAGAGGCAACCAAGGAAAATGTCACCAACTCTCAGTGGTACTGCAAGTAATGTTTCAAAGAATAATTGACTCAAAATGCTTCCTTACTGGGCCAGCAAAGGCCAAGGCAATAATGAAAGAAGTTTCACGTTCCAAATTCAAAAAGGGCTTTTAGGACAACCGTGGAACACTGCCCACCCTCCCGTCCTCCGACTTCTTCCACCCGGGGAGAAATCAGGGTCTGAATCGCTTTGCTCTATTTGAAGGAGTGTCATGTAATTTTGATTCAGAGTTTTCCAGTTAGGATAAAGGAAGCAGGGGAATAAACCATGTGTCAGTGAAGGGGGGGAAAAGGAGAAGGAAAGCAGAGACAGTGTGACAGAAGAGACAGTGTGACAGAAATAGAGAGGGATGTTAAAACACACACACGAAGCCCACCTCCTCTCTCAAACACTGCAGGGTGGAAGTGGCTTCTGACGTAACAGCAGCCAAGCAGTGACTTGGGCGCGTCATGTACCAACCAGGACCTTGGGCTCCCAGCAGCTGCTGGTCCCTGGACCAAAGGAATTTTGTAGTAAGCTTTTCCCTTCTCTATGTGATATTATATCCTTTCTAGATTTGTGGTGTTAAAATGTTCCTTTTTTTTTTTTTTTTTCCTTTTGGAGATAGTAGATGCTGGCTGCTTTTTTTGTTTATCTTTTGAGGGTTTTTGCTAGTTCCTTTTAAATTTTAAAGTTCCAAATTCCTTTGGAATTTTAAATTTTAAATTTCCAGTTTGGAAATACATGATTTGGGGTTTTCTAAACTTCTCTGACTATACAACTCTTTTATTGAAAAGCATTTAATAAAAACTTTTTTTCTATTAACTATTTTTTTAAAGATTTTATTTATTTATTTGACAGACAGAGATCACAAGTAGGCAGAGAGGCAGGCAGAGAGAGGGGAGAAAGCAGGCTCCCCGCTGAGCAGAGAGCCCGGTGTAGGGCTCAATCCCATGACCCTGAGATCATGACCTGAGCCGAAGGCAGAGGCATTAACCAACTGAGCCACCCAGGCGCCCCTCTATTAACTATTTTTTTCTATTTTTCTATTAACAGTGTTTGCTAGTTGCTTTTATTTTGCCCACTTGGCAAAATTAAAAAGTTGGGAACCTCCCCTGGCTAATTTTAGAAATATGTATCTTACTGACTTATGAAATCCAATAACATGGGGAACATTTGTCTAAAAATGTCTGCCAGAGGGGGACCACGAGAAGCCAAATCCAATGTCAATAAAATGTTTTCAAAAAAGGTATCACTGTCAATAAAAACATTGTCAGCAATAAAAACATTTTTTAAAGTAACTACAGTTTCCATGATATAAAAAGAAAAAAACCCCAGATATCTCAAAAATAACAGTGGAGCAGCTTAGCAGGTTTAAAACTAATCGTTTTAAATTGCAAATAATATGCTAACATGTCACTCTTTGAAAAATTAGACAGGAATAGTTAGTGAAAAGTCTATTTGAGGGGCACCTGGGTGGCTCAGTCGGTTAAGCATCGAACTCTTGATTTCAGCTCAGGTCATGATCTCAGGGTCATGAGATCGAGCCCTGCATAGGGCTTCTTGCTGGGCATGGAGACTGCTTAAGATTCTCTCTCTCTGAAAGAGAGAGAGAGAGAGAGAGAGGGAGAAAGAGAAGTCTATTTGTTATTTAGATGTCTATTTGCTGTTTTTTTAATGCTGTTTTTTTTCTTTTTTCAAGTTTTTATTTAAATTCCAGTTAGTTGGGGACACCTGGATGGCCCAGTCAGCTGGGCATCCAGCTCTTGATTTTGGCTCAGGTCATGATCTCAGGGTCATGAAAAGGAGCCCCACTTCAGGCTCTACACTGTGTATGGGGCCTGCTTAACATTCTCTCTCTCCCTTTTCCTCTGCTCCTTCCCTCCCCACTCATGCTATAAATAAATAAATAAATATATAAATACATAAATTCCAGCTAGGTAACATACAATATAATATTAGTTTTGGGTGTAGAATTTAGGGATTCCTCTCTTACACACAAATCCAGTGCTCATCACAAGTGCCCTCCTTAACACCCATCACCCATTTAACCCATCCCCTCCTGCCCACCTCCCTCTCTGGTAGCACTCAGTTTGTTCTCTCTTCTTAAGAATTTGTTTTTCTGGTTTGCTTCTTTTTTTTCCTCCTATGTTCATCTGTTCTGTTTCTTAAATTCCACATATGAGTGAAATCTTATGGTATTTGTCTTTCTCTGACTGACTTATTTCCCTTTGCATAATACATACTAGCTCCATCCACATTATTGCAAATGGCAAGATCTCATTCATTCATATGGCTGAGAAAAGTCTATTTGTTATTAAAGACTGCTAGGGGTGCCTGGGTGGCTCAGTCAGTTGAGCATCTGACTTCAGCTCTGGTCATGATCCCAGAGTCTTAGGATTGAGCCCCTCATTGGGCTCACTGGTTGGTGGAGAGCTTGCTTCTCCCTCTGCCTGCCTCTCTGCCTACTTGTACTCTCTCTCTTTATCTCTCTGTCAAATAAATAAATAAATAAACCTTCATACTTAAAAAAAAGACTGCTGGCTTCATAAATCCTTTTCTTTAATAATAATCCGATGTGGGGCCCCCGGGTGACTCAGTGGGTTAAAGCCTCTGCCTTCGGCTCAGGTCATGATCCCAGGGTCCTGGGATCGAGCCCCACATTGGGTTCTCTGCTCAGCAGGGAGCCTGCTTCCCTCCCTCTCTCTCTGCCTGCCTCTCTGCCTACTTGTGATCGCTGTCTGTCAGATAAATAAAATCTTTCCAAAAAAATTATTAAAAAAATAATAATCCTTTGCTTTAATACTTATAATAATCACCTTCAGAAAGCCAAAATAGTGATTTTCTTTTATTTCAACAATTCCAGTAAAAAGTCAGAGCAAATATTAATATAGTTTAAAACTTTCCTTCCCTGCACTCAAAAAAAACAAAAACAAAAACAAACCCAAAACCCGATTTTACCCACAAGTGTTAATAATGTCAGTAATGGCACACATCTCTATACTTTCCTTCTAATATATTTTCGGGTTCAAGTCTTCACTACTAACCATAAACCCAATTACCTGCATCTCCTGCTCCCTGGACAAATTTCTAAGAGAACAAACCTAAGGTCCAATACTGAGATCTGAGTGTAATCCCTGAAGGGCTAGGACGGTGGTCTGGATATCATTATGGAACCAGGGTATTGGACAGTAATTCAGGAATTTCTTGGTTCACCATTTCTCAATGGTGTTTCTGTTATGTGCTTTTCAATAAAGGAGTGTATAGTCAGGCAAATTAAAAGATCCTAAATAATGTATTTCCCCCTTGGATACTCACAATATACATCAGCACATTAAAGGTTCTGTGAAGTCCTGCACTAAAGATACCTCTTTAACTTGGTTTAATTCAATTTTCCCAAGCTTTCTTAAACACCTTAGCATTCATGAATGAAACACAGTTTGGGAAACAGTGACCTAATACAACCTATTTTATTGGTTAAAAAACTAAGACCAGAAAAAGGTTAAGAGACTTGTTTAAGATTACCCAAGTAGGTAGT
Organism: Taxidea taxus jeffersonii; assembly: GCA_003697995.1. Classification (NCBI taxonomy): domain Eukaryota; kingdom Metazoa; phylum Chordata; class Mammalia; order Carnivora; family Mustelidae; genus Taxidea; species Taxidea taxus. The sequence goes on along the minus strand of RCUC01170455.1, from coordinate 8,085 downwards.
AGCAGTCAGGCCCAGAAACCAGACCTCCTGGATTCAATACAGGGCCTTTCCTTTTTTTTTTTTTTTTTTAAGATTTTATTTATTTATTTGACAGAGAGATCACAAGTAGGCAGAGAGGCAGGCAGAGAGAGAGGGAAGCAGGCTCCCCGCTGAGCAGAGAGCCCAATGCGGGGATCAATCCCAGGACCCTGGGATCATGACCCGAGCCGAAGGCAGAGGCTTTAACCCACTGGGCCACCCAGGTGCCCCCAATACAGGGCCCTTTCTATTTGACATGCTGCCTTTCTTCCACCTCATAAAAACTTCAGAAATTACTAAGGAAAGTCTGTTATGAAAATGAAACCAACAAAACCCAAGTGGATACAAAGTATGTTCTTATTAATTTCCATGTCTTTCCAATTGATGTTATCAGAACATCTTTTAAAAGCTTAGAGCTGTATAAATAAGGAAGAAGGGAGGCTTGTAATTGATTGATGGTGTGGGAAAGTTGCCTTTTCCTCAGGCTACTGTTATTCAGATTATGCTTATAGGAATGAAAATTTGAAACAAAGATGTTAGTTTCTAAGTACAAACGTACACCCTCTGTAGCTAAGGATCAAATTAGAATGGATTGGACTACAGTGAACTGGATACTATGTGTCAGAGATTATTTTGGGCATGTGTCTGACAACTGATCCTTAAAATGCAAAATAAACACTAAACAATGTAAGCTCTCCATGAAACATGTTCATGCTTATTTAGAAAACCCTAATACCATGAGATGGAATTTTATCATTTAGGGACTTTTTTTTTTTAAAGACTTCATTTATTTGACAGAGAGAGACACAGCGAGAGAGGAGAACACTAAGCAAGGGGAGTGGGAGAGGGAGAAGCAAGCTTCTCGCCAAGTGGGGAGCCTGATGCAGGGCTGGATCCCACGACCCTGGGATCATGACCTGAGCCAAAGGCAGATGCCTAACAACTGAGCCACCCAGGTGCCCCTATTTAGGGACTCCTAAACCTTAATTTAAAAAATACTCTTCAAAATATTTTAAAAATAATTGTCATGTACCATTAGTGTCCCATATCAGGATAGAATTAGTCACACACTTCCTATTAGTTTGGAGTATTGTGAAATGGCTAATAACAGAGTAGTCAAATGACTTCCATTGGTTCCTTGGAAAAGGCTTTCATGACCCATTTTGTACCAAAGAGTTAAGAAAAAGAAAAATAAACATACTTCCCATTTGATAGTTCCTTTTATTGTGTAGAAGCCACCTTTGAGAGATACTTCAGAAAGCTTTATAAAAATTTTTAAGATATACATCTCCAAATTATCCCACACAAAAATCTTATGATGGCAAGAGAATAGAATTTTAGAATAGTCTTCATATAATTCATACCATTATTGATAGAGGTGACTAGTGACACTTTGTTCAACAAATGTGCAATTTAGTATTTGTGACTTACAGTCCTCTCCTCTTTTTCCATCCTTTAACTCTTTTTCTTGGTGAGAACAATTTTTTCCCACTCAGACTACTTTTGGATTACAGAGAAAGAATCATGTGCTGTTAATATTTCTTCACAGCTTCATGATATCTCTCTGCTGACTTGTACGTATGCCACCTTCACAATCCTGTCCTCAATCCTCTGAATTTCAGTTGCATGCAGAACCTAATGGCCTCTATGCTCTCTGTCCCATAACGCTTCTCCCATGATTGTACTGGTTCCATGCAAAAGGATTTTTTTAGGTGCAATTAAGAGTACAAATCAGTGACCTTAAGATAGACTATCTAGGTGGACCTAACCTACAAAAAGCATAGTTTTCTCCACTTGGTAGTAGAAGTAGAAGTCAGAGAGATTCCAAGTATGAGGGGGATTTGACATGCCATGTTTGCCTTTGGAGATGGAGTGGACCATACGGTGAGGCATATGAACAGCCTCTGGGAGGTGAGAGCAACTCCCAACTGGCAGCCAGCAAGGAACTGGGAACCATATCCTACAACCACAGGGAACTGAATGTTGACCACAACCTGAAGGAGGTTGGAAATGGATTCTTCCCCCAGACAAGGTATTTTTTTTTCTTTAAGTCAAGAATAGATAGTAAAATTTATGAAATGCCTGTATACATCTAGAAATACTCCTATAATTTCTTCCTCTTTATCTATTTATCTGTACTTGTATTACTGGTATGAACCCACTATGAGGGTATAAACTATTACTGCATTAATGTGCTACTGGATTCTGTCAATATTCCATTTAAGGTCCATGCACTGAGGTGTGAAATTACCCTGTATAGCCTTCTTCTGTAAGGCTAGTTTTGACAGGTATATTAACTGATATTAATATACCCATTCCAAACTGCTTATGCCTATTGTTTGTATGGTATGTCTCCTTCTAGCCATTTGTTTTCAACCTGTGTCTTCATATTAGTTAATCTCTTGGGATGCCTAGGTGGCTCAGTTGGTTAAACATCTGTCTTTGGCTCAGGTCATGATCCCAGGGTTGTGGGATCAAGCCCCGCATTGCCCTTCTTGTTCAGTAGGGAGGCTGCTTCTCCCTCTGCCTGCCACTCCCTGTCCTTGTGCACGCTCTCTCTCTCTGACAAATAAATAAATAAAATTTTAAAAAACAATAAGAGGGACGCCTGGGTGGCTCAGTTGGTTGAGCAGCTGCCTTCGGCTGAGGTCATGATCCCAGCGTCCTGGGATCGAGTCCCACATCGGGCTCCTTGCTTGGCAGGGAGCCTGCTTCTCCCTCTGCCTCTGCCTGTGCTCACTCTCTCTCTAACAAACAAATAAATAAAATCTTTAAAAAAAAAAAAAAGATAAAAAAGTAGAGTTAATCTCTTGTAGATTGTATATAATTGAGTAAATCTTGTTTTTTTAATCCAGTCTGATAATCTCTATCCTTTAAATGAAATGTTTAGTTCTGTAGTATTTAATATAATTATTAATATGGTAGGATTTATATCTACCAATATATTATCTTTTTCTGCTTCAGTCCTCCATTTTTTAAAAAAGATTTTATTTACTTATTTGACAGACAGAGATCACAAATAGGCAGAGAGGCAGGCAGAGAGAGAGAGGGGGAAGCAGGCTCCCTGCCAAGCAAGAGAGCCCAACGCGGGGCTCGATCCCAGGACCCTGAGATCATGACCCGAGCCGAAGGCAGAGGCTTAACCCACTGAGCCACCCAGGCGCCCCAGTCCTCCATTTTTTATTGAATTTTTTAATTTTGTAGGACTCTCTTTGTCGATCTGGTGAGTGTGATGCTATCTCATTGTTTTACTCCCCATTTCCCTAATTATTAATGAGATTCTCCACTTTTTTATAGGGTTGTTAACTATGTAACTATGTAGATAACCTCTCTGTGGGGTTCATCAGGTCTTATGCCCATGTTTCTATTGGGTTATCCTTCCTCTTCCTTGCCGATTTTTTAAAAAAGATTTTATTTATTTATTTGACAGAAAGAGAGAGCGCACAAGCCAGAGGTAGAGGGAGAAGCAGGGTCCCTACTGAGCAGGGAACCTGATGTGGGGCTTGATTCCAGGACCCTGAGATCATTGATTCCAGGACCTTGAGCTGAAGGCAGAAGTTCAACTGACTGAGCCACTCAGGCATCCCTCCTTATTGATTTTGTAGGGTTCTTTATATATTCTAGTTACACATCCTTGGTTATATGTGTTGCAGTTTTCTTCTTTCACTCTATACTTCCTTTTTACTATCTTGATAGTTGTCTTCTTTTTCTTCTAATAAACACAGACTTTTAATTTTAATGTGGTAAAATTAATCCTTTTCTTAACCTCAGTGCTTTTGTGTCTTGTTTAAGAAATCCTTCCCCAGGGACACCTGTGTTGCTCAGTCATTTAAATGTCTACCTTCGGGTCAGGTCATGATCTCAAGGTCCTGGGATTGAGTCCCATATTGGGCTCCTTGCTTAGTGCAGAGCCTGCTTCTTCCTCTGCCCCTCCCCTGATTTGTGCATGCTTTCTTTCTTTCTGACAAATAAATAAATATAATCTTTTTTTAAAAAAAGAAGTTGAAAAGAAATCATTCCCCATTGTTAGGGGCCATGAAGATACTGTTTTCTAAGAGCTTCATTGTTTGACCTTTCATTATGTCTTTATCCATCTAGAGTTATTTTTGTGTGTACATATTAGTAATGACCTAAATTTCTTTTCTTCCACAGCAATATCCAGTTTTTTCCTGCACATCTGAAAGACCATCTTTTCCCCCACTGATATGTAGTATCACCTTTGTTGTGAATAAAGTGTTCATATATGCATGAGTCTATTCTGGGTTTTCTATTCTTTTTTTTTTTTTTAAGGTTTTTTAAATTTATTTATTAGTTAGAGAGAGAGAGCAAGCACAGGCAGACAGAGTGGTAGGCAGAGGCAAAGGGAGAAACAGGCTCCGTGCCAAGCAAGGAGCCCGATGTGGGACTCGATCCCAGGACGCTGGGATCATGACCTGAGCCGAAGGCAGCCGCTTAACCAACTGAGCCACCCAGGCGTCCCTGGGTTTTCTATTCTATTCCCCCAGTTTATTTTTTGCTGTTTGTGCCAAAATACCATATTTTTAAAATTCATAGTACTTAAAAATGTCTTGATACTTGGTAGAACAAGTTCTCTCAACAAATTCTTCTTTTTTGAGTGTCTCGTCTGTTCTTAGCCTTTTATTTTCATGTCAACTTATATCACTTTGTCAATTTACACACACAATTTCTTTTACCACTTTGACTAAGATTTCATTGAATTTATAGATCCATAAGCCAATCTGGGTAAATTAATAGCTTTACAGTATTGGATCTTCCATTTCATGAATATAATAGATCTCTTCACTTATCCAAGTCTGTTAAAATTTCAGTAGTGTTTTTAGGTTTCCCCATAAAGGTCTTCCACACTTTTTTATAAGATCAGTTTTATTAGATATTTTCAATGCTACTGCTAATATTCTATTTATTTATTTATTTATTTATTTTTAATTTTTAAAAAAGTTTTTATTTATTTAGGGCACCTGGGTGGCTCAGTGGGTTGAAGCCTCTGCCTTCGGCGTGGGTCATGATCCCAGGGTCCTGGGATCGAGCTCCGCATCGGGCTCTCTGGTCAGCAGGGAGCCTGCTTCCCCCTCTCTCTCTGCCTGCCTCTCTGCCTACTTGTAATCTCTGTCTGTCAAATAAATAAATAAAATCTTAGAAAAAAAATATTTATGGCATGAAATAGTCATTGATCATGAAATATTCTATTTTGAAGAAAGCAGACTCTAAAGCAGCATAAATAGTATTAAACAATTTAAAACAAAGGACTCATGAGAAGACACACTAATTTGTGGGTCTATATGAGTACAGACCTCTAGATGTTAAAAATATAAAATATATGTATTTCATTTTCTTGTGTTTCCTACATTGAACATATTTTTCCTCTGTGATCAAAGTAAGATATATTTAACAAATGTACACATATTGCCTATTAACTGTCACCCTGCATTTTCCTTCCCAGTCCTGAAAATTTCAACTTAGCAGATTTAGGACAGATGTCCTCTAGAAATGTCAATGCTAGAATTTTTAAAAAAAAATCTTTAAATGCTAGAATCTTAAAATAATAATAATAATAATTAATTTTTTTTTTAGATTCCATTTATTTATTAGTTAGAGAGAGAGCGAGCACAGGCAGACAGAGAGGCAGGCAGAGGCAGAGGGAGAAGCAGGCTCCCCACCAAGCAAGGAGCCCGATGTGGGACTCGATCCCAGGACGCTGGGATCATGACCTGAGCTGAAGGCAGCCGCTTAACCAACTGAGCCACCCAGGCGTCCCAATAATTAAAATTTTTTAAAATAAAAATAATTTTAAAAATATTTTATTTATTTGACAGATAGAGATCACAAGCAGGCAGAGAGGCAGGCAGAGAGAAAGGAAGAGAAGCAGACTCCCTGCTGAGTAGAGAGCCTGATGCAGGGCTCGATCCCAGGACCCTGGGATCAGGACCTGAGCTGAAGGCAGAGACTTTAACCCACTGAGCCACCCAGGTGCCCCACTGCTAGTATTTTAAATTTCATTTTCTGCTTGTTGATGATATATGGAAATAAAACATGACCTTTATAAACTGCTTATGCTGTTGTGCAATTGGTTAGCACGTTGGGCTGTTACAAACTTCTTATCAACCCAGGAACTTTGCCAAACTCTAAGTTCATAATACTAATATCTGTGAATAATGACATTCCTCCCTCTACTCCTATGCATTTCTATTTCGAGAGTTAACTGCTTTTTCTAGGACTTCCAATACAATGTTGAATAGACACCTTTTTCTTGCTCCCATTTACAAAGGAAAATCTTTTCACTTTTTCTAGTTTAACATCAAACCTATTGTAAATTTTGATAGATTCTGATAGCTTTTTTTTATTTAAAGATTTTATTTATTTATTTAACAGAGATCACAAGTAGGCAGAGAGGCAGGCAGAGAGAGAGAGAGAGAGAGGAGGAAGCAGGCTCCCCGCTGAGCAGAGAGGCCAACGGGGGGCTCGATCCCAGGACCCCGGTTTCATGACCCGAGCCTAAGGCAAAGGCTTCAACCCACTGAGCCACCCAGTTGCCCCTAGATTCTGATAGCTTAAGGCAACTACCTGCTATTTCTAATTTACTAACAGTATTTTTAAAATCATGGATGTTGAACTTAATCAAATTCTTTCTCTGCATCTTTTGTGACAATCGTATGATTTTTCTCCTTCCATCTACTAATTGGTGAGTTATGTTGATAATTTTTCTGATGTTAAACCAACCTTGAAATCTTCACATAAATCCAATTTGATGAAGATATGTTATCTTTTTTACATTTTGCTCGATCTTTTTGAGATTATTTTGTTTAGGATATTTGCATCCTTACACCACATGTTGTTTTGTTGTTTTGTTTATTGTTATTGTTGGAGAGACAGGGAGGGGAAAAGGGATAGGGAGAGAAAGAATCTCAAGCAGGTTCCATGCCCAGCACAAAGCCCAACTTGGGGCTCAATTTTACAATGCTAAGATCATGACCTGAGCTGAAATCAAGAGGAAGACACTTAATTGACATTCCATTAGCTTAAAAATATAGTATTTTCACAATCAATTTTAAATACTTTCTTGCATTATGATTTCTTCTTTAGCCCAAGAGTTATTTAAAAATATTTTTCTTGGACCAAAGCTGGGAAGATAGAGGAGCAGGAGGATGAATCCCCATAATATTTGGCATTGAAACCACTGGCACTTAAATTAACTTTGTATTTGCAGTCAGCAAGGCTTAACTCCAGGTACTTTAAAAATCAGTGGGCTGCACCCAAAACCATAAGATACTTGGGAATAAATCTAACCAAAGAGGCAAAGAACATGTACTCAGAAAACTATAGAATACTCATAAAAGAAATTGAGGAAGACACAAAGAAAGGGAAAAACATTGCATGCTCATGGATTGGAAGAATAAATATTGTGAAAATGTCTATGCTACCTAGAGCAATCTAGACACTTAATGCAATCCCTATCTTAGGGCACGTGGGTGGCTCAGTGGTTTAAGCCTCTGCCTTAGGCTCAGGTCATGATCTCAGGGTCCTGGGATCGAGCCCCACATCTGGCTCTATGCTCAGCAGGGAACCTGCTTCCCCCTCTCTCTGCCTGCTTCTCTGCCTACTTGTGATCTCTCTCTCTGTCAAATAAATAAAGTCTTTAAAAAAAATCTTGCCATCTGCAACAACATGGATAGAACTAGAGAGTATTATGAAAGAAAAAAATGTCACAGGTAAATGCAAACATAATAAAATCAGTAAATTAATCACTTGTAAAACCAGCATGGAAGTTAAAACACAAAAGCAGTAAAATCAATTATATTTATAAAAAAGTCAGTCATGGGGTGGGAGGTGCCTGGGTAGCTTAGTCAGTTAAGTGACAGATTTTTTTTTAAGACTTTATATATTCATTTAACAGAGAGGGAGAGTACAAGCAGGGAGAGCAACAGGCAGAGTGAGAGGGAGAAGCAGGCTCCCTGCTGAGCCAGGAGCTGGATGTGGGACTTGATCTCAGGATTCTGGGATTGCGACCTGAGCCAAAGGAAGCTTGCTTAAGGAACTGAGCCACCGAGG
>RCUC01170447.1:0-13450 GCA_003697995.1 Taxidea taxus jeffersonii | reverse complement strand
ATAAACTAAATATTGCTTTTTTATACTCTTGCTTAAATTTTAAGCAGAAAGTATAATCCTTAAGATAACAGAATAAGTGTCAACTAGATCTAAGGAACCTAAAATAGGAGGTGATAAGTGCAATTACCTGAGCATCAGTTGTGCATGATCTTCAAGTTTCAGTTAGTCAGGAAAATGTCTTGGTCACACATATGCTCCCTTTAGTTACATAGTTTGCTGACCCTTCACTGGCATTTACATCTGAAAATGTGAGACTACAAGGCACTGATTCAACAAATCTCAGTAAATTCTCTAAAAATATCTATTATTATCACGTTCCTTGAATTTGCAGGAAGGAAAGTCCTATCCTTTTGCAAAGTGGGTGAACATATAAATATCACTGCAAACTATCCTGATTCACAGAGAAATATGTGTTCACTTCACAGGAAAGTGATCTAGGATTTTAAATGTGGATATAATTCCCTGACCCCTGCTCATACTTTGAAGTAAACAAGAGCATTTTGGATTGTCTGCTAAAGCATCCTACATATATGTGCTCTAGAAGTCAGGTCTTTCAGGTGTATGCCTACAGGAAATTTACTCTCCAAGAGCCAAATACAAACTGAGACGAGATCATAAGAACTCTTTGATTTTGAAATTTACAGACATTGTTTTCCCAGAAGTAGTTCTTAAAGATCCTCTGCAAAGAACACTAATCAATTGTCCAAGCTTATATTCCCTAGCCTCCTGGGAATTTTCAGGCTTTAAATTTATTTTCCATGTTTGCATTAGCCAAGCTCTGGGCACTGTGTCTCTAGAGGTCACTCTTGTTATTCAGATCCAGAGTAGTTAAAAAAAACTACTGCCTGTTCTGGCTCATTTCTTCCTCTGAAAAATAGGAGGGAAACCTTTGTAACCCTATGAGAGTATTGGTTTGTTTTAGTGAAACTCTCTGTTTCGACAGTGGATAAGGTAAAAGAAAATAAGAGAGAGAAATGTCCAGAGTCCCAACAAGAATCATTAACAAAAGAAATATAAGATGAATAACAGTGAAGAAGTCAAAGAGTTGTCACACCACTTTTCTCCTGGACCACTAGCCACACCCAATAGTAATTAACTCTCACTACTGCAGTGAAGGATTGGATTGTTAAGAAGAAAAAAAAAGGGGGGGGGCGCCTGGGTGGCTCAGTGGGTTAAAGCCTCTGCCTTTGGCTCAGGTCATGATCCCAGAGTCCTAGGATAGAGCCCCACATTGGGCTCTCTGCTTGGCAGGGAGCCTGCTTCCTCCTTTCTCTCTGCCTGCCTCTCTGCCTACTTGTGATCTCTACCTGTCAAATAAATAAATAAAATCTTAAAAAAAAAAGGGAAGAAAAAAAAGCAAAATAAATTTTAAAAAATCCCCACTCTTACTTGTAGGTTGGAAAAGGACTCATAGGTTTTGTTGAAAAATATTGGAGAGGATAACCAACAAAATAGATACAGCTCTATTCTCATACTACCAGGGGCTTTCTTTTGCACGGTTGCAGTGCTGCAAGGTACACAGACTCAGAATCATGTGCATTGAAATTCAGGAGGCCTCCCTTCTTGGCAGGCAGCTATGCTCACCACTATATGACTAACGCAGGTGGGCTCCTTTCTTGAACAGAAAATTCATATATGTGTGTACTCATGACTTCAGAAAATCAGCATCCCATCTAGAACAACTCACATTGTAAACTAACCATAATATTCATAAGCATTTTTAAATTCCTATATGTTAACCACTGTATTAAGTATTTCAAGTGCATTATCTTATTTAATTATTAAAAAAAAATTCATGGGAATTATTGCCCATATTCCTCAAAGGGAAAATAAAAAGGAATCTTCTAGAGATTAAATATCTTTCTCAAGATAACAGAGCTGGTTTCCAAAATAATAACAATATATCTGGTCTTCATAACTTTTGTAGAACTAAAAGGTATGGCAACATTACATAAAGGTTGGGAATAGAGAAATGGAAGGATATTATTGTAATGCTATTATACTATACATAAAGTGGTATCATAAGAATGCTCAATTGATTCAAGGGAAGAAGAAGAAAGAAAAAGAACAAATGGGATGCCTGGGTGGCTCAGTTGGTTAAGCAGCTGCCTTCGGCTCAGGTCATGATCCCAGCGTCCTGGGATCGAGTCCCACATGGGGCTCCTTGCTCGGCGGGGAGCCTGCTTCTCCCTCTGCCTCTCTTAAAAAAAAAAAAAGAACAGGGGCGCCTGGGTGGCTCAGTGGGTTAAAGCCTCTGCCTTCGGCTCAGGTCATGATTCCAGGGTCCTGGGATAGAGCCCCACATCGGTCTCTCTGCTCCGCGGGGAGCCTGCTTCCTCCTCTTTCTCTGCCTGCCTCTCTGCCTACTTGTGATCTCTGTCTGTCAAATAAGTAAATAAAATCTTTTTTAAAAAAAAAAAAGAACAAATGGAATTAATAGAAATTTATCAAGAAATTTATTACTCCAACTTATCAATAATCACATTACATGGAAATAGTCTAAGCAGTAAAATTAAAAGGCCAAATAGGATACACAAACAAAACAAAGCAAAACAAAAACAAACAAAAAAAGCCACACGTATGAAGATACAAATAATAGATTAGAGGTAAAGGGATGGAAAAGATAAATAACGCTAATGCCAATGAAAGATGGAAAGGCTTTTCAATTATCAGAGAAAAGTAAGAGCAAAAAATATTACCAAAGATTTAAAAAAAAATCATGTCATATGATAAAGGGGTCAACTAATCATGGAGACATAACGACCTAAATGTTTATGACCCAATAACAGGGCTATTTCATAAAACAACAGCCTATAGAATCTTAACGACAGACAAATTCACAATATGACTGAATATTTCAGAACACATCTATTAATAATTAATGGGACAGGTAGACATAAAATCAGCAAAGATATTAGCAGACATGAGCAAAACCATCAACTGGCCTGACTTGATTGTCTCTATGAAATACTCTATCTGACTCTAGCAGAATACGTATTCTTGTCAAGTTAGCTCAGAGCATTTACTAGGATACATCATTTTTCTGGTCCATCAGGTAAGTCTCAATAATAAAAGGGCTCTCACCTTTCTGAGTATGTTCTTTGACCACAATGGAATCAAATGAAAAATATTATAAAGAAATCTAGAAGATTTCCAAATATGTGGAAATTATATAAGGCACTTACTTCTAAGTATCCTCCTGGATTAAGAAGAAATCAAAAGGGAAATTAGAAAGTAGCTTTATATGAATGAAAATGAAAACAAAATATGTCAGAGTTTGGGGATTCTGCTAATACAGAACTTGGAGGGAAATTTATTGCACTAAACATGTAGACTGGAAAAGAATAAAGGTTTCAGATTAATGTCTTCAGCGTCGAGGTTGAAACTAGAAAAAGAAGATCGAGTTAAGCCAGAGTTAAAAGAATGAAGTAATGAAGATCAAAGTGAAAATCCATGAAAAAGAAAAGTGAAAAACAATAAGGAAATTGAAAGCCAAAAAATCTATTTGAGAAATTCAATAATGTTAATAAAACTCTGGGCAGACTGATTGAGAACAAAGGGAAGAAGACACAAATTATCAATACCAAGAATTAGAGAACTGACACCACTACAAATTTTGCAAATATTGAAAGATTAATCAGAGAACAGTATAAACAATTTTATGTCTAAAAATTCAACAGCTTATAGGCGTCTGTGTGGCTCAGTTGGTTACATTAGTGCCTTCAGCTCAGGTCCTGATCCTGGGGTCCTGGTCCAAGCCCTGCATCAGGCTTCCTGCTCAGCAGAGAGTCTGCTTCTCCCTCTCCCTCTGCCTGCCACTCTGCCTGCTTGTGCTCTCCCTTTTTCAAATAAATAAATAAAATCTTAAAAAAATAAAAAATACAAGAATTCAACAACTTTGATGAAAATCTTTAAGATGGGCAGAAGATTTTTGAAAAGACATTTCACCAAAAGAAATTGCACCATTTTCACAATGTCAAGTAAGTGCATGAAAATCTGCTCAATATCCATAGTTATTTATGAAATGCAAATTAAAGCTGCAATGAAAAGCCAGTTCACACCTTGTAGGATAGCTAAAAATAAGAAAATTTGGTGTAGGAAGAGAAGAAGAGAAGTGGGAACACTCATAAACTTTCTGTGGGGATATAACTTTGAAAAGACACTTTGGTGGTTTCTTCACATGTGAAACATACAGCTGCATATGACCAACCATTCTACACCTAAGGATTTACCTGAAAGGAGTGAAGCATACGGTTCACACAGAAACTTGTGCTCGAATGTCTACTTGTGCATGAATGTGCTGGCTTGTTTGTAGTAGCCAAAACTGAAAATGGCCCAAATTCCTAAGAGCAGAACTGTGGAATTTGCAGAGTAGAATCCATTCAGCAATGAATAAGGAATGCACAACTGATGCATGCAATGATATGGATTAATCTCCAAATAATCATACGAAAAGAAGCTAGTGAACATAGGTTATATACTGCATGATAACTTTGTGTAAAAATCTAGAGAACACAAACTAATCTATAAGGACCTAAAGCAAATCACCAGTTACCAGAGAAAACTTTTCAGAGGGCGGGATACTCTCACAGTCTTGATTATGGTGATGGAGTCACAGGTTTATACTTAGTCCACAGCTTAATCAGATTGTACATTTTAAACATGTGCAGTTTATTGTAGAGCAGTTATACTTCAATGAGAGTTTTAGGAGTGACCTAGGACTGAAGAAAAATAACCAAAGAATGAACTTGGAAGAGAAGAACCCTCCCCAAAGCTGGGATTGGAAAAGGTGAGGTTGTAGGTGTGTCCAAAATAGTCACCAAGCAAATGGGAAGTGCATGGGAAGGCAAGACAGTGCAAACTGACAGGAGGCTATGCATAGGTTGAATGGAGAGAACCAGCTAAATGCAGGGCTATGTGGGGCTAGGAGCATACAGTAGTTCCTTAGAGAAAAGGCTAAGAGAAAAACTTTCCTGGATGTAGGCTGACAGATACTGAACGGGGAGTGCTCAGATATACTGGAGACTTGTGAACCGGGAGGGTCAAGCCCCAGGGTACAAATGTTTGCTTTTGAAGGAGGGTCAAGTGCTAACCATTTGCCTGCTCTACCCGCTTCATGTTCTCAGTTTCAGTTTTCATGCCCTAGAATCTTTTGCAAAAGCACATTATTGTATTTTCATTCATTATAATATTCTTTGTTTTTCTACTGGAGAATTTAGTCCATTGTGTTGAATTTGTTTTACTCATGTATTAGGACTGAGTTCTATGACTTTTCCTCCTTCCTACCCCTCCTTCTTCTTCCCTTGCACTCTTCCTCCTCTTTCTCTTTTTTCTCCTCCTCCTTCTTCTTCTTCCTTCTACTATTCACAATTTGTCTATTTTCTCCCTCTTTTCTTGCTTTTTAATTGGATTGGCCTCCTTTCATTCCTTCAATGCTTTTTTACAGACCTGTTTATCTACCTTATTCCCTACCTTCCTAAGTGCCTGTGTCTTTCTCATTACCTTACACTGATGGCCGCAGCTGTCTGAAGCTGACAGCGGTTACCCTCCTGCTGAACCATGCACGGTACTTAAAACCTTTTTTTTTTTTTCTGATCATTTTCTTCCAACCAGAACCCACAGGTGTTGTGTACAGGATCACTGTTCTGTCTTCTATGCATTAGCTCACATGTTAGATAAGAGTACCTATTTTCATATAATTTTCACGCTTGCAGATAAGCCTACTACTTCTTTCATTCTCCATTCTTCCTGGCATCTATCTTCCTTCTCAGACTTCCTCCCTTTTAAATGAAAATATTCTCCACCACTTCTTTTAGTGAGCATGGATTTGTAGTCAGATCTTGGTTATTTTTCATTGTTGTTCCATTGTACTGAAAAATCCTCGTTCTCCTCTTCTTGAAAAATTCAGAAGTCAAGGGTAACATTTTTCTTTTAGTGCTTTCATTAGGCAATTCCATTTTCTTCTGTTTTCTTCTCTTATTATGATTTAAATATTGACTGGACATAGTGTTTTCTATGATTCTTTTTAAGAGCAATCTTCTTGTGGGTGCCTGGCTGGCTCCGTTGCTTAAACATCTGCCTTCGGCTCAGGTCTTCTTGGTCCCAGGGTCCTGGGATCAAGCCCTGCATCAGGCTCTTCCTGCTCAGCAGATAGTCTGTCTGTCCATCTTCCTCTGCTACGCCTCATGCTATCTCTCACTCTCTCTCTCTTTCAAATAAATGAATAAAATCTTTAAAAAGGGAGCAAATATGCTTCCTTCTTGTGATTATTTTGTAAAGATTATTTTCATCAGTTTTCAAAAATTAGCAATAATTATCTTTAATTTATTTTCTGTTATGCAAATCCTGGAGTCTGATAGATACGTGTGTTGTTTTCTCTTACTTCATTCATAATGTCTCTTAATATATCTACTTTTTTCTATCACTTCTTTCTAATTCAGTGCTCTGGTAATTTGTTAATATCAAGATTCCATTCACCCTATTTTTCTTAAAATGTAGCTACTCCATTTTATTCACTAAGCTTCTAATTAGAATATCCTATATTTGTTTCTTAAGTTATTTTGTCTTTTAACACCTTGGACAACTTTGAGATTCCTGTTCTTATATCATGCTTTTATTTATTTATTTTAAGGATTGTATTTGTTTTTTTGAGAAACAGAGATAGCAAGAGAAAGCACAAGCAAGCGGTGGGGGGAGAAGCAGGATCCCCACTGAGCAGGAGGATGCAGGGCTCCATCCCAGGACCTGAGATCATGACCTGAGCTAGATGCTTAACCATCGTAGCCACTCAGACACTCCTATAACATACTTTTAAAATTATTTCTTACTTTTATATAATAAACATACTCATATTCTGTTTGTATCTGAGAACTACACTCAAGGCTGCTTTTTTATGACATATTCTGCTGTAACTGTTTTCTACATAACTTCCTCTTTTCTCAGTAATTTTTGCTGTGTGATCATATGCTTTGCACAAAAATTAAGTATTTCTCTCTCACTCTTCATTGTATACCCAAATATGTTTATTCCGATTACAGCAGAGATAGAAGCCCCTGGAAGATGTATTTTCTACACTGTGTACTTCTGCACATGTGTGTGGGTGTGTGGCAATTCAGTGTTATACATAGAGCATTCCTTCTTCACCTAAAACCACTGCCCTTATTTAAAGCCTACCATTTTTTTTTTCCTTTTTAGGAGCTAAATTAAGAATTTTCCTTGTTTTGCTTATTAGGACAAATAATTCATATAGTCCAGTGAATATCCTTTGTATTAAAATTTCTCAATTGTGATCACCAAAGTGTTCATCTTGCTAACATAACCTAATGCTCTGTTCTGGGAAGATTTTCTGACCTGTGCTGTAGGGACTATCTTCTTAAGAGCTCTCTTCTTCCTAAGAACTGTGTATCTATGACAGACAGGTTGGTTTGCATTAATAAACATCTTACATACCATGGATCCTAGACGTGCCAAAAGTTTCACATATTTGTAAGTCATTTTTGTACTCACCCTAGCATTTTTCTATTGATAATACTTTTTTTATTTAATATATTTTATGTCAGTAATGTATTAGGAAATAATACTAACACAGGTATATAACCACTATCTTAAAATTTTAAGTCTTAGTTACAATATAAAACATGCTAAAGCAACAATAGAAGATCTATATTAACCAAAAGAAATGTTCAAGAATGCTCAAAGCAGTGCTGCTCATAATGACCCAAACAGGAAATGACCCAAGTGTCTAGCAACAAGAGAATGGATAAATTAGCTGTTACACACTCATACAATGAAATACTATGAAAACACTCAGAAAATCACAAAATATGAGGAATGAATCTCACAAACATGATGAAGAGATACTAAGAGTATGATCTATATCATTATTTTTCCACAAGTACAAAAGTATATCAAACTATTGATTTAGAGATGAAGAGAGCGAGGGGAGGCTAGTGACCATAAAGAGAAACAGGGAGGACTTCAGGTACTGGTAATTTCTAACCCTTAGTCTGGTTGCCAGTTATAGGATTTTATTGTTCCTTCTGTGGTAATGCATGAACTGAATATAAATGTTAAATGCAACTTTCTGTGTTCATGGTTGAGTAAATAGTTGGAAATTAAAGGTATTATTTTCTTTAGCTCTTTATTATTTTAAAGCATGAAGAATGCATGCTCTATTTTATCTTTTTTTCTTTTTCCAATAGGTGATATAATCTTTTGTGTATAAGATATTATCTAGTTATTTCATATCTTATAAGCACAATTCTTTTTTAAAATTTATTTATTTTAGAGACAGAAAGAGCGAGAAAGAGCAAGAACACAGTGGGGAGGGACAATGAGAGAGGAAGAGAGAGAATCTCAGGCAGAGTCCTGCCGAGTGCAGAGCCCTATGGGGCTCGAGCTCAGGACCCTGAGGTCATGACCTGAGCTGAAATCAAGAGTCAGGTGCTAAACCTAGTGAGTTGCCCAGGTGCCCCTATAAACCTAATTCTTCATACCTATCCTAGGTGGACAGGCATGTGAATATGAATTACACTCAGTTTCTTGATAAGGTGTCAGATTGAAGCATAAAACAACAGAGGTGATGTGTTTCCTGATCGCACCCTTATCCCTCCAAGCAGTGGGGCCAGATTATTAGAATGGATCTTATTCACAGTCTTAGGTTTCAAGGAACCACAGCATGAAAATCAAGAACTGTTTATGCAAACCTACTTTCCTTCCAAGAGTACATGACAGCACCACACTTTCCTCAAGGCGTTCTTCATCTCCGCGTTTCTCAGTGTGTAGATCAGAGGGTTGAACATGGGGGCAATGATGGTGTAGAAAAGAGCAAACACTTTGTCTTCTGGGAAAGTTGTGGCCGGTCGAATGTAAATGAATAGCGCAGGTGCAAAGAACAGAACCACAACTGTGATATGGGAACTGCAAGTGGAAAGAGCTTTGGAGCGGCTCTCTGCAGGGTAAGCCCTGAGGGTGTATAATATCAGAAAATAGGACACCATCAAAACCACAAAAGTCATCAGAGCAATCAGTCCTGAATTAACAACAACCAAGAGACCAATTCGGTATGTGTCCCTGCAGGCCAGCTTCAGTAAAGGATACACGTCGCAGAAGTAGTGATCTATCTCATTGGGGCCACAGAAGGGTAGGAAGATGGTGAGGAGGAACTGACTGGTAGAGTGGATTAATGCCCCAGTACAGCAGGCTGTGAGGATTGCGTGACACCTCTCTCTGCTCATGATGACGGTGTAGTGCAGGGGCTTACAGATGGCCACGTAGCGGTCATAGGCCATCCCTGTGAGGATGAAGACCTCCACGCCTCCAAATAAATGTGTGGTAAAGAGTTGTGCCATGCAGTTACTGTAGGAAATGGTCTTCCTTTCTGCCAGTAAGTCAGTCATTAGTTTGGGTGTCACAGTAGACGTGTAGCAAAGGTCGGAGAGTGAGAGGTAATTAAGGAAAAAATACATGGGTTGCTCAATTAACTGACTGCACATGATAGAAATCATAATGAGCAAGTTTCCCCCACAAATAGCAATGTAGCAAAATAAAAATAATACAAAACAAAGAATTTCAATGTTCTTGTTTTTGGAAAGTCCCATGAGAATAAATACAGTGACATTATTGCTTTGATCCATGGTCCATTGTAGATAGAATACAATAATCACCTGAAATACAGAATTCATGAAGCCATATTTAGAAGGGTTTCTTGAGTAGAGTGATGATCATATCCTATTCAAGGAATTCACTAGGTTGACTATACCTCATCCAAGTGTCTCAGAGAATAAAAACCAAATATTCAATTAAAATGACCCCTAAGAAGACTCTAGGAGAACACAATATAACAGATTTCCATTAAATCTACTAGCAAATTGTGACCAATGTCTGCGTTAATGAACACGAAGGCCTTTGATCAATCCCCCTTTGAGTCTTAAATGTTACTCAAAACACAACACTGGTGGCCTTACAATGTGATCCACCCAATACTTGTATAATTCTGGATCAATTCTGACCAGATATCTGCATTACATCTGTATTTTCATGATGCAGGGTCACCATTCAGCCCTGACCTTATATCTGACTTCTAAATCAATTCTGATTTAAATTTCCTCTTCAACTCTATTCCTAAGTTAACATGGTCACCCATACAATGAATAATCACACCATAATAGAGATGGAATTTTAAAACAAAAATATTCATTCCCATAGTGGAATTTAAGAACTTGAATTCATTAAGGACAAATTATTGAGAACTAACTTCACATGATTCTCCAAATCAGATTATAGTGATATTAGCCAATAAGTTAAATATTCTTTTTTAATTTGAATAAAATATAATGCTGAATATACTATTGAATTATTCATTAAACATACCTGAAATATGTTCCTTATCCTCACTCAAGCATAAAGGCTTTTGAATAATTTTAAGTCCCTAAGTAAAGAAGGTCTTGGAATGTTCTCAGGCAAAGCCATTTCATCAATCTGTCTGCATTTATTGGGAGTTTGCTAAAAATTTTACTTGAATCTCTAGTTGTCTTGGTGCAGAACGCTACAGCTATGCTTAAAGCCTGGTAGTCCTGGGTTCAATGTCCTTACAGTCATAGGGTTACCACCCCTAACTACCACGTATTTTAGTGTCCATAAAAAATCACGTGTAGGGCACTTGGGTAGTTCAGTAGGTTAAACATCTGCTTTCAGCTCAGGTCATGATCTCAGGGTCCTTGGATCTAGCCTCTCATGGAGCTCCTTGCTCAGTGGGGAGTCTGCTTCTCCCTCTCCTTCTGCTCCTTCCCCTGCTCGTGCTCTCTCTCTCTCTCTCTCCCTCTCTCTCTCTCAAATAAATAAATAATATTTAAAAATAAATAAAAAAATTATTTTTAAAAATCATGTGTATTATCTGATGATTCATTATAGTTTTGGAGGAATCCCTGGTTACATGTCTTAATTCAGCCTCTAACTTCAGATATGACCTTTGCACATCAGTTAATTTCTTTTAAGAATTTTTTTCTTCATTTGAAACCTAGAAAAATATATCCTGTCTATACAATTCAGACTGAGGCTCAACTTTGATCATCGATGAGAAAGACCTTTAAAGAAAAACAAAAACATGAGGCACCTGGGTGGCTCAGTGGGTTAAAGCTGCTGCCTTCCACTCAGGTCATGATCCCAGGGTCATAGGATAGAGCCCTGCATCAGGCTCTCTGCTCGGCAGGGAGCCTGCTTCCCTTTCTCTCTCTCTCTGCCTGCCTCTCTGCCTGCTTGTGATCTCTGTCTGTCAAATGAATAAAATCTTTAAAAAAAAAACACCAAAAAACAAAAACAGTGCACACATGACAGTATTATTGTATTAAAATTAATGTGCACAAGGAAAAATGAAACTACTTTAGTTTTCTAGAGGATAAGGAACTTATGCATAGTAACATGACTACTGTATATAGCAAACTAGAATTTATAACCTGAATTTTCAGACTCCAGTGCCTAGGTTTCTAAACACTTTGCTATTCAGCTTCTCAAAAGGGAAATTATTGAAGTAACAATATAAATTTAACATGAACTCTGGCTGTCCCAACTCTGAAATTTCCACACATTTCTGATTCTTCCAGACAAAAATAGAATCTCTCCTGAATGGATCGCTGCTCCCATTTTAGTCACTCAAGTTTAAAGGGAAAATGTGTAAAAGGAAACACAGAACTATAAGATTGACTCAAGTCTCCATGAAAAACCAAAAACCAAATCAGTTCAGGGTTCTGAAATAAATAAGCCAGCTCTAGAAAGAAAGCAAACATACAGCTTGTGTGTTCCTCTAGGAACCTATGTTTTTCTTATTCTCACAAGCATGAGTAGTGATACTGCAACTTTAGCTGTTGGCCAAGCAAGAAAAACAGGTAGGAGAAAACCATCTGAGTGCATGTCCTAGTACTGCCAGACCTTACATTTGGGACCTGGTATACTCTTGGCATAGAAATTTCCTATCTGTAGAATGAGGGCACTAGCTTCAGTGATCCCATCATGGTGTCTTTTGCAGAATTAAAATTACTTTATTCCTGGTCAGTGTTTTACTGACCATCTTCCTAAAGTTGTAATAATTTGTCCTTTTTTAAATGTGCAGGCATCTAATAAAACAGGCAAAATTAGTACATGACTTTGATCTTATTTTTCTAGAATATGTGATCCTACCCTCAGTAGACAACCAGGATCTGTGAATTTATTGTTCTCTGAAACCAAGAAGTCTTATGTTCTAGAATTCACAGTAAAATCTACTTTAAA
Organism: Taxidea taxus jeffersonii; assembly: GCA_003697995.1. Lineage (NCBI taxonomy): Eukaryota > Metazoa > Chordata > Mammalia > Carnivora > Mustelidae > Taxidea > Taxidea taxus. The sequence continues at coordinate 1,186 of RCUC01170447.1, read as the reverse complement.
ATGAGCTGCTAATTAATATGTTTTCCCTACATAGTAGTTAAAAATATTTTTTTCAAAAGCTATTATTACAGATTGGTGCAAATAATGGTAAAAAAAATACTCACATTTTTTCCTCTGCACTTATTTTGAATGTGTTCTTCTTTTACTGTTTTTTTTTTTTAATGACCTATCTTCATTGAAATCACAGGTGTTCTTTAAATAATTGAGTCTGTTTTTCTTTTTCTTTTTTTTTTTTTCTTTAGGTTCCTGACTTGAAATTTGTCTCAGTTCAGTGAGTGCTACTGGTGAGTTTCACGTTCTAATTTCCCCAAACGTATACATAAAAATAATACACTATCCATGCTTTTTTTTTTTTTTTGTAACTACTTTAACCTGTCATACCTTCAGTTCAAATAAATGATAGATGGTCACCTGCAGAAAAAACATTTGAAGTCAAGAAGAGGACTTTGTTTTCCAAAATTAGTCAAATCATAATTTATATATTCTGTATTTGTGCCACCACATCATTCTTGGGGCTTTCAAGGCTCAAATGCTAAGTACAATTTTAGGTAATGTTTATATCTTAAAAGTATATTTGTTTCCTCCCAAGGTGTTGCTTTTTTAGTTTGAGTTAATTATTTTCTGTCCCCCAAGTAATCAGTTCGCCAGCTAGTATCCTCTTAGATCCAAGTTACCTGCGCAGCTCTACAGCTGGATGACTAATGCCCTACACAAAAGGTCACGGCAGCATGTTGTTAGAATCCCACTCATTAAAAGGCCCTTGGTGACTGAGACCTGCTGTTTATGCCATTTGAGTTTCTTTTTCCCTTTGCTATAATCTGGGGACCGAGCCTTAGTTTTGGTCCTTATGTTAAGAAATGATATCCATGCATTCCCACGTAGAGATTTTTATTATTCTCTGGAGGAAAAAAAAAAGATGTGTGTGTGTGTGTGTGTTCTTTAATGTATTTCATTTAAGAAATATTTTCTACTTCCCATTTAAGGTAAAAATTTAATGGTGTATTTCTATTAAGGTAAATTTCCATCTAAGGTAAATTGATTTCATTAAGGTAAATCTCAGGGAAATTTACAGACATAAAGGACTTCCTTTCATGTGTTTCTAGGTTTACAAAATACTCATTAAAATACTTTGTCAAGTAGAGTTGAACATTATGTAATTTTGCTCTAGTCTTACATCATTTTCAAT
>ML112170.1:38925-62265 GCA_003697995.1 Taxidea taxus jeffersonii | reverse complement strand
TGCATCTATGGTGAACTCCTGTTTCACAAGGAAATCAAGAAGACTCAATAGAGGAAAGATAGTCTCTTCAGTAAGTGGTGTTGGGAAAACTGGACAATAACATACAGAAGAATGTTACACCACTCCCCAAAGTTAACTTGGAATGGCTTAAATTCTTTTTTTTTTAAAGATTTTATTTATTTATTTATTTGTTAGAGAGAGAGAGAGAGCGAGCACAGGCAGACAGAGTGGCAGGCAGAGGCAGAGGGAGAAGCAGGCTCCCTGCCAAGCAAGGAACCCGATGTGGGACTCGATCCCAGGATGCTGGGATCATGACCTGAGCTGAAGGCAGCCGCTTAACCAACTGAGCCACCCAGGTGTCCCAGGAATGGCTTAAATTCTTACATGTAAGATCCCAAACTGTAAAACTACCAAAAGAAAACACAGGGAATATGTTCTTCGATATGGGTCTTGGCAATTATATTTGTGGATATGACAACAGAAGCACAAGCCATCGTGGCAAAAATACTCAAGTAGAACTATATTGAATTTCAAAGCTTCTGCAAAGCAAAAGAATTAGGAAAACAAAAAGGTAACCTACAAACAGAAAATATTTGTAAAACCATCTATTTTTTTTAAAGATTTTATTTATTTATTAGTTAGAGAGAGAGAGAGAGCACAGGCAGACCGAGAGGCAGGCAGAGGCAGAGGGAGAAGCAGGCTCCCCACCAACAAAGGAGCCCGATGTGGGACTCGATCCCAGGACGCTGGGATCATGACCCGAGCTGAAGGCAGCCGCTCAACCAACTGAGCCACCCAGGCGTCCCTTTAAAACCATCTATTAAGATAAGGAGTTAATATAAAATCTATATAAATTATTCACACAACTCAAGAACAAAAACCCAAACAACCTAATTAAAAATGGGCAGAGAACCTGATAGACATTTTTCCAAAGAAGACATACAGATGGGTAAAAGGTACATGAGATGTGCCCAACATCACTTAATCAGAGAAATGCCAGTCAAAACCACACTGAAGTAGTATTTCATGCCTGTTAAAACAGCTATATTGAACAGACGAGACCCATGTTGGCAATGCTGTGGGAAAAGGGGAACCCTTGAGCACTATTTTGGGAATATGAAATGGTAAGCCACCATGGAAAACAGTATGGAGTTTCCTCAAAAACATTAAAAATAATACTACCATATGATTGAGCAAATGCACTCCTAGGTAGTATATATAAAGGCAATGAAAACTGAGCCTTGAAGAGATATTTGTAGCTTCATGTTCATTGCAGCATTATGCACAACAACCAGTACGTGGAATCCACCCACATGTATGTCAAAAGATAAATGGATAAAGAAAAGGTAGGATACATCCACAAAAAATGGAGTATTTTTTAAAAGAATTTATTTGAGAGGGAGAAAGAACACAAGCAGCATGGAGGTGGCAGAGGGAGAGGGAGAAGCAGGGAGCCCAAGGTAGGGTCTGATACCAGGACCCAGGGATCATGACCTCACCTGAAGGCAGATGCTTAACTGACTGAGCCATCCAGGTACCCTGTCCACAACAATGGAATATTATTTAGCCTCATGAAAGGAGGAAATTCTAACTGCAACAACACAGGTGGAGCTTGAGGACATTAAACTAAGGGGGAGAAGTCACAGAATGACAAGTATTTTTTTTTAAATCAAATATTATTGACCACTTAGTTTCAGGTGTACAATGTAATAATTCAACCATTCTATATGTTTCTCAGTACTCTTCAAGACAAGTGCCCTCTTAATCCCCTTTATCAACTTCCCTTATCACCCTACGTACCTTCACTCTGGCAACCACCAACTGTCTGTTTTTATAAAGAGCTTTTTTTGTTGTTATTTACATCTTTTTTTCCTTTGTTAATTTTGTTTCTTCAATTCCACATACAAGTGAAATCATATGGTGCTTGTCTTTCTCTGACATTTCAGTTAGTATTGTACTCTCTAGGTTCTTATGTCATCATTTATGTGCAGAAAGAAAAATGTCATAGTCACACAGAGCAAAATTGTGGTTCCGAGGGGCTGTGGGTGGCAGGAATGAGAATTTGGTCAAGGTGCACAAACTTGCAGCTATAATATCACTAAGTTCTGGGAATCTAGTGTATAACATCAAGACAATAATGAACGATACTGTATTATATACTTGAAAGTTGTTAAGAGAGCAAACCTTCAATATTACCACTCTTGCCCCAAATTAAAAGTGAGAAGACAGAGAGGTATTAACTTAAGATCACTATGGTAAGCATTTGCACTGCATGCCTGCATCTGCTCATCAGACTTTACACCTTAAACTTCACATGTTATATGTTAATATTTCAATAAGGGGAAAGAAAAATGCACTTACAAATTTGAAGAAAGAAGAGAATATAATTAAATCTAAAAGAAGTTATTTCAATTAAGGGCAGGCTAAAGACTTATAGAATGTAAAGATTTATCCAATGGAAAATATTCACCAATTAATGCTTATGTCCTGCTGACTACATTATCATTTGCATGAGAAAGATTTCCTCCTTATTTAGTTAACCTTAATCATGTCTTAAGTCTTAGGAATCAATGAGAATGAATGCATCCACCTTTCCAAGGAAATTGCTGATTATTTTATTTTAGCATATTGTTGATTTGAACAAAACTGAGGTTCATGATTAAGGAAAACCAAGGTGATTAGTGACAGCTTTAGAGACAGTTCCTCTCTTATTCCTATAACAGTTTGGAGATTTTAATTTTTATTAAAAGAGAGTATAAATTTATGATATTAAATAATTAATTTTACCTTCTTCAATGAAACATTTTCTACATTTGTTCATTTATATCAAAGAACTATAAAAACAACCTAGTAGCTTTCAAATAATTAAACATATCATTCCTTAAATATTTAAGTTTTTTTTAACATTTGTGATTTTTTTTTTTAGATTTTTATTTATTTGACAGACAGAGATCACAAGTAGGCAGAGAAGCAGGCAGAGAGAGAGGGGGAATCAGGCTCTGCAATGAGCAGAGAGCCCAATGCGGGGCTCTCTCTCAGGACCCTGCGACCATGACCTGAGCTGAAAGCAGAGGCTTTAACCCACTGAAGCCACCCAGGCGCCCCTAAATATTTAAGTTTTAATTGACTCTACAAAGTCTCTCACATTGCAAATAATTTTATAAGCCAAAATTCAGCTAGCAAAGTAGTGTCACTGTTACTGTACCTCATTCTGTAGTCTCTTTGAAGACACTTGAACACAATATCAGTGTAATTATATAGAATAATATAGAATTATTATAGACATAGAATGCCCTTATTTTTTTCTGAAAATCACACTGGGTTTAATCACTTCAGAAGAACGTAATAGCTTGGTCAGTATAATATTACAAGTGTTGAATAATTTAATTTGAATTAATTTGTACATTGTGTCACTTAGAAAAACTATTTTTTTGAAAATATTTTATTTTTTTATTTGACAGAGAATACAAGCAGGCAGAGCAGGAGACAGAGGGAGAAAGAGAAGCAGCTCCCCACAGAGCAGGAAGACTGATGGGGTGCTCAATCCCAGGACCCCAGGATCATGACCTGAGCCAAAGGCAGATGCTTAATCAACTGAACCACCCAGGCTCCCCTAGAAAAACCATGATAGCTATACAGTTCACTCAAAAATGCTTCTGCAAAATTTTAGGCAACAATTGTTCTTGAAAACTATTTTTGAATATTTTTAGGCAAGAAATGTTTTGAACATTTTAGACAAGAATCATTTTAGTATTTTTAAGACATTTCCAAATGATTTTTAAAATAACAAGTACTTAGTTATTAGGTCTCTAGGAGAGAAAAAGAGATAATTGTGATTTATTCACAGATCACTGACTAACTTAATGGTATTTTATAATGAATCATGTCAAGAAAATTATATTCCATTATTTCATTTTACAGGGATGTTAGAAATATAAGGGTATATGAGGTATATATTGATAGTTGATATTTTGTAATACAAATACTTTCTGAAAGAGTTTTAGTGGATTTTCTTGTAATGTTTTTATCATTCAGAAAATGATGTAACTAATTTCTTCTTTATAAGTATTAAAAAGAAAATTAACTGTTGGGACGCCTGGGTGGCTCAGTTGGTTAAGCAGCTGCCTTTGGCTCACGTCATGATCCCAGCATCCTGGGATCGAATCCCACATCGGGCTCTTGGCTCAACAGTGAGCCTGCTTCTCCCTCTGCCTCTGCCTGCCACTCTGTCTGCCTGTGCTCACTCCTGCGCTCTCTCTCTATCTGACAAATAAATGAATTAAAAAAAAAATTAAAAAAAAAAAGAAAATTAACTGTTTATGCTCATACAAGATTCTTTTGAACATTGATTGTAACATATTTGGACATTTTTAAAAAAGATTTTACCCATTTACTTGACAGAAAGCGAGAGAGCACAAGTAGTAGGAGCAGCAGAGGGAGAGGCAGAAGCAGGCTCCCCGCTGAGACCTGATCCCAGGACCCTGGGGTCATGACCTGAGCTGAAGGCAGATGCTTCACTATCTGAGCCACCCAGGTGCTCCATATTTGAACATTTTTATTTGAACACTTTTTTAAACAACTACTAATATTTGATAATCTTTGATTTTTATCAAGAGATATTCTTATTAGTATCTGTACACATCTTTTTCCCCATAAGATATATATACATATGTGTGTATGTATATATATATACACACACATATATATACTTATATATATATTCTTTATTCTCCTGAAAATTTTTTAAAGATTTTATTTATTTATTTGACAGAGGAGAGATCACAAGTAGGCAGAGAGAGAGAGAGAAAGAGAGAGAGCAGAAGCATGCCCCCTGCTGAGCAGAGAGCTGGATGCAGGGCTCGATCCCAGGACCCTGAGACCATGACCTGAGTTGAAGGCAGAGACTTTAACCCACTGAGCCACCCAGGTGCCCTCTCCTGAAATTTTTAAGTGCTCTAATAGTTGATTCAGAGTGGCATATGTTAAGGAGTTAAAAGGGAGAACTGTTTCTATTCATATGATTTTCCTTCTATATATCATAAGCTTGAGATACTGTGTTTACTTTTCTGATTAGAAAATTAATAATTCCCATTGCAGAGAATTTAGCAAGAAAAGTATGGAGACCAAAATTTATATTTTTAAAAATTTATTTTTTAAGATTTTATTTATTTATTTGACAGACAGAGATCACAAATAGGCAGAGAGGCAGGCAGAGATAGAGAGGAGGAAGCAGGCTCCCCACTGATCAGAGAGCCCAATATGGGGCTTGATCCCAGGACCCTGAGACCATGACCTGAGCCGAAGGCAGAGGCTCAACCCACTCAGCCACCCAGGTGCCCCTGTCACTTTTGACATATTCATATTTTCTTTCCCCTCTGCTTATAAATATATGTAGAAGCAATAACTACAATTTTGTTGAACACTTATTTTAAAAAAATTGTTGGAAATATTGTAAGTGCTTCAGCAGGGGCACCTGGGTGGCTCCTTTTGTTAAGCATCCAGTTTGATTTCTGCCCAGATCAGGATCTCAGGGTCTTGGGATTGAGCCTCACACTGATTCTGCACTGAGTGTGAGTTCTGCTTCTCTGTCTCCCGCCTCCTGTTGGTACTCCCTCTCTCTTTCTATCTCAAATAAATAAAATCTTTTAAAAAGGTGCTTTAATGGTTCCATGATATTTTATTACTAATTTTTATTTCACTGTTTATGTATTGAACATTTTTGAGTGCCTGCAATAAATCAAGAAGTATCTTTATATTAAAAAGGAGTATGGGGCGCCTGGGTGGCTCAGTGGGTTAAGCCTCTGCGTTCAGCTCAGGTCATGATCTCGGGGTCCTGGGATCCAACCCCGCGTCGGGCTCTCTGCTCGGTGGAGAACCTGCTTCCCCACCCTCTCTCTCTGCCTGCCTCTCTGCCTACTTGTGATCTCTCTCTCTATCAAATAATAAAATCTTTTAAAAAAATAAGGAGTATGGAAGAAAATAGACCAGACTGTCCTGCAGCTTGTATTTCAATACAAGGAGACAAATAATAATAATAAAAGAAATCTGTCTAGTAATTTCAAGTAGTGATGACAGTAAATAGAACAATGAAAATGGGTCATAATGAAATACTGACTGATAATCATGACAATGGAAATTGGATAGTAGCTGGAATGTAATAGTTCTCAGGTAGTAAAAGTTTGGCTGGAACTAAGTTAGGAGAGTTCAGGCAATGCATTTGCTTGAGACATTCTTCAAGTTCTAAAGCTTTGCTTCTGATTTTACAGTTCTGACTCTCAAGTGGAAATAGGTCTCATGAGCTGTGCTGATCTTTATATAACTAAATGTATGGTATAGGAACTCAGATATATAGTGTATATTCAGGTATGGTATTGCTTGATATATTATTTATCAGTTTTACATTATAAAGAAGTTCAACATTATTTAATTAAATTATTACCCAAGGTTCTGCTTTCTTAGGTCAGAATTCTACAATGAGAATTACTAAGTCAAAGATTATATGTTTTTGAGTATTTTGACAATTATTTTTAAATTGTTCCTTGTGTTCACTTACACTTGCAATAGGAAAGTGGAAAGAGCCCAAGTTAGTAAATCTGGAAGCATTTCATGATGTTTATAGGCTTTCTTAAGCAGGTCACATAAAACTGAGCCAGAATTTGCTACTTTGTGGTCATAAAATCCACAACATGGTAAGGACATCATCAATGATGTCAATGTAATGTATATTTCCAAGAGAAATAACATATGCTAATGAAGTATTTGCTGAATGAATGGAAAAAATATATATATTTTTAATAAAGGGGATGGTTGCCTAGGTGGTTCAGTCAATAAGCGGCTGCCTTCGGCTCGGGTTATGATTCCAGGGTCCTGCGATCAAGCCTCACTTTGGGCTCCCTGCTCTGCGGGAAGCCTGCTTCTCCTCTCCCTCTCCTTCTGCTTGTGTTTCCTCTCTAGCTCTCTCTCTCTCTGTCAAATAAATAAAATCTTAAAAAAAATAAAAGTGAAGGGGAGATGAAATCCCAATTGTTTATTTTTGCTTTTAAAAAGATTCTACACAGTGAAGGAAACAACCAACAAAACCAAAAGCAAATTATGCAATGGAAATAGATATTTACAAATGACAAATGTGATAAAGGGTTAGTATTCAAAATATATAAAGAACTTATAAAACACAACACACAAAGAACACAAATAATCCAATTAAAACATTGATAGAAGACACGGATAGTCATTTCTCCAAAGAAAGCATCTAGATGGCCAACAGTCATTTGAAATGATGCTCAACATCATTCATTATCAGGGAAACACAAATCAAAGGTACAATTAGAGATATCCTCTTAAGTGTCAGAGTAGTTAAAATCAAAAACACAGGAAGCCATGTGTTGATAAGAGTATGAAGGAAAAGGAACTTTCATACACTGCTGGGAGGAATGCATACTGGTGCAGCTACTGTGGAAAACAGTATGGAGTTTCCTCAAGAAGTTAAAAATGAAACTGCCCTACAATTTAGCAATTGCACTACCAGGTATTTAAGCAAAGAATACAAAAGTGCTAATTTGGAGGGATACATGCACCCTGATGTTTATAGCAGCATTATCTACAATAGCTAAATTACAGAAACAGCCCAGGTGTCTACTGCTTGACACACAGATAAAGAAGTGGAATATAGGTACAATGGAATAGTACTCAGCTATAATAGAATGAAATCTTGTCATTTACAATGACATGGATGGAGCTAGAGTATATTGTGCTAAGAAAATATGTCAGTTACAGAAAGAAAAATACCATATGATTTCATTCATATGTGGAATTTAAGAAACAAAACAAACGGGGGGGAAAGAGGGGAGGTAAACCAAAAAACAGACTTACAATGACAGAAAACAAGCAGACAGTTACCAGATGGGAGGTGGGTAAGGGTTGAGAAAATAGGTCATGGGGATTAAGGAGTGCACTGGCTGAGATGAGCAGGGATGAGGCATGGAAGTGTTGAATCACTACACGGTACCCTTGACACTAACATCACACTGTATATTAAGTAACTAGAATGTACGGTTTTCTTTTAACTAACTGGAAATTAAAATTTTAAAAAAGCAGGGGGGGGAGGAGAACAGCTAGTTTGGGGTTCAAATAGTACTCATTTCTCTATAAATTAAGTTTTGAATTATGTGAGAGATACTCAGAAATCCTAAAAGAATTAACTCTCAGATATTTTCATTGCTCAGACCTGTAAATATTCGTATCCTGTTATCAATAAAGCCAAAAAATTAATTTCTCTGTATGCACATTATAAATAATAATATACAAACTGCTTTCACATGGTTTTTTTTTTATAGTTAAGGTATTCAGCATTATTCATCAATTTGTAAATACTACATTCTCTGATTTCTAAGATCCCCTTTTGACCCTGGTAAATAGAAATCACAAAGAATTTTTGGCTTTGAGCACGTGGTGTGTGCCAATCAGAAGTACGCCCTGTGCAAAGGAAAATGCACAGAAAGCTTTTGATTGCTTTGTATAAAAATATTTCAGAAAAAAAATTAGAATTCCATGGGCACATCTGTGGTTGTCACAGGGGAGAGCATTTTGCAGTTGTGTTATTTGGGGGGGGAAACACCTTTCAAAATTAAAATATTGACAAATGCATGAATATAGATATGACAATTCTATCACTGAGTTTATTTTTTGTTGTTTTCAATAAACTCTGCTTTGGAATCCTTTAGATTTAATGAAAAGTTACAAAAATAATATAGAGATTTTATGTTCTAATTTCTTTAATGTTACTATCTTAGGTAACCCGAGTGCATTTTAAAAAAATTTTTATTTACTTTTTAAATTTCTTCTCAGTGTTCCAGAATTCATTGTTTAGGCACCACACCCAGTGTTCCATGCAATACGTGTCCTCCATAATACCCACCATCAGGCTCACCCAACCTCCCATCCCCACCCGTCCCAAACACTCAGATTGTTTTTCAGAGTCCACAGTATCTCATGGTTTATCTCCCCCTCCAATTTCCCCCAACTCCCTTCTCCTCTCCCGAGCCCCATGTCCTCCATGTTATTCCTTATGCTCCACAAATAAGCAAAACCATATGATAATTGACACTCTCTGCTTGACTTATTTCACTCAGCATAATCTGTTCCAGTCCTATCCATGTTGATACAAAAGTTGGGTATTCATCCTTTCTGGTGGAGGCATAATACCATAGTATATATGGACCACATCTTTCTTATCCATTTATCCATTGAAGGGCATCTTGGTTCTTTCCACAGTTTGGCGACTGTGGCCACCAACAAAATTAGAGAATTGATTCCGTTTACTATAGCACCAAGAATCATAAGATACCTGGGAATAAACCCAAACAAAGAGGTAAAGGATCTGTACTACAGAACACTCATGAAAGAAATTGAAGAAGACACAAAAAGATGGAGGACCATTCTAAGCTCATGGATCAGAAGAATAAACATTGTTAAAATGTCTATATTGCCTAGAGCAATCTATACTTTCAATACCATTCTGATGAAAATTCCATCTGCATTTTTTCAAAGAGCTAAAGCAAACAATCCTAAAATTTGTATGGAATCAGAAGAGACCCTGAATTGCTAAGGAAATGTTGAAAAAGAAAAACAAAACTGGGGGCATCATGTTGCCTGATTTCAAGCTTTACTACAAAACTGTGATCACCAAGACAGCATGGTACTGGCATAAAAACAGACACATAGACCAGTGGAACAGAGTAGAGAGCCCAGATATGGACCCTCAACTCTATAGTCAAATAATCTTCGACAAAGCAGGAGAAAATATACAGTGGAAAAAAGACAGTATCTTCAATAAATGGTGCCGGGAAAATTGGACAGCTCTGTGTAGAAGAATGAAACTCGACCATTCTCTTACACTGTACACAAAGATAAACTCAAAATGGATAACAGACCTCAATGTGAGGCAGGCATCCATCAGAATCCTAGAGGAGAACATAGGCAGTAACCTCATTGACATCGGCCACAGCAACTTCTTTTAAGACTTGTCTCCCAGGGCAAAGGAAACAAAAGCAAAAATGAATTTTTGGACTTCATCAAGATCAAAAGCTTCTACACAGCAAAGGAAACAGTCAACAAAACAAAGAGGCAACCCACGGAATGGAAGAAGATATTCGCAAATGACAATATGGACAAAGGGCTGATATCCAGGATCTATAAAGAACTCCTCAAACTAAACACACACAAAACAGATAATCATATCAAAGAATGGGCAGAAGACATGAACAGACAATTCTCCAATGAAGACATACAAATGGCTAACAGACACATGAAAAAGTGTTCATCATCACTAGCCATCAGGGAGATTCAAATCAAAACCACATTGAGATACCACCTTACACCAGTTAGAATGGCCAAAATGAACAAGACAGTAAACAACATGTGTTGGAGAGGATGTGGAGAAAGCGGAAACCTCTTCCACTGTTGGTGGGAATGCAAGTTGGTAAAGCCACTTTGGAAAAAAGTGTGGAGATTCTTTTTTTTCTTTTTTTTTAGATTTTATTTATTTATTTGACAGAGAGATCACAAGTAGGCAGAGAAGCAGGCAGAGAGAGAGGGAGAAGCAGGCTCCCTGCTGAGAGGAGAGCCCAATGCGGGGCTCGATCCCAGGATCCTGAGATAATGACCTGAGCTGAAGGCAGTGGCTTATCCCACTGAGCCACCCAGGCGCCCCTGGAGATTCTTTAAGAAATTAAAAATAGAGCTTCCCTATGACCCTGCAATTGCACTACTGGGTAATTACCCTAAAGATACAGATGGAGTGAAAAGACGGGCCATCTGTACCCCAATGTTCATAGCAGCAATGGCCACAGTCATCAAACTGTGGAAAGAACCAAAATGCCCTTTAACAGACAAATGGATAAGGAAGTTGTGGTCCATATATCCTATGGGGTATTATGCCTCTACCAGAAATGATGACTACCCAAATTTTGTATTAACATGGACGGGACTGGAACAGATTATGCTGAGTGAAATAAGTCAAGCAGAGAGAGTCAATTATCTTATGGTTTTGCTTATTTGTGGAACGTAAGAAATAACACGGAGCACATAGGGCTCTGGAGAGAAGGGAGTTGGGGGAAATTGGAGGGAGAGACAAACCATGAGGGACTGTGGACTCTGGGAAAGAGTCTGATGCTTTTGGATGGGTGGGGGTTGGGAGGTTGGGTGAGCCTGCTGGTGGGTATTATGGAGGCACGTATTGCCTGGAACACTGGGTGTGGTACATAAACAATGAATTCTGGTACACTGAATAGAAATTTTAAAAAATAAATAAAAATTTAAAAATTATGACTTGATAACCTTGAATCTACATAGATCTACCTACATGAATTGCAAAGTCAATACCTGACACACTAAGAGAGAGCTATTAACACTAAAATACAGAAAAGCACCACTATCTTTTATACTAATATTTAACACTGAACTATAATTATTATTCAAAACAATAAGAACACAGGAAATATGAGAAATAAGAATTGAAACCAAGAGAAAAAAATCTTAATTTCTTCATTTATGATAGTATGTCTGGAAAGTTAAAGTTAAAAAGGAATAAAAACCAATACAAACATTTCAGTAAGCCATCACGATATTGAAAATTATGAAATTTAAAATCTTTCTTATATATCAAGAATAATTACAAAGAAAATCTTGTAAAAAAAACATTAAAATACCTTGGATTAAAAGTATAAAAAGGGGAGCCTGGGTGGCTCAGTCATTAGATATCTGTCTTCAGCTCTGGTCATGATCCCAGAGTTCTGGGATGGAGTCCTGCATTGGGCTCCCTGCTCTGCGGGAGGCCCTCTTCTCCCTCTAACACTCCTCCTGTCTGTGTTTCCTCTCTTGCTGTGTCTCTTGCTGTGTCAAATAAATAAAAAAAATCTTTAAAAAAAGTGCAACACCTAGAGAAGGAAAATTTTTAAAAACTTAAGAAAAACACAAAAGTAGTTTTGAAAAAAATGGAATGAAACACCATTTCTTGAATAACAATCAAACATTATAAAAACATCAATCCACACTAGGTAAAATATAAATTTTCTGTGGTCCCATTAAAACTGCCAAGACTTAGAAAAAAAAAAAACTGCCAAGACTTGGGGTCATTATGAAGGTCATCTAAAAAAATGACTAGACAAAGAAACAATAAAAAGATCAGTAAGGCAGTGTAGAATTGGCACTACCACATATTAAAATAAAGAAAAATGCCTTTCTCATAAAAAATGTGGCATCTGTACATGAACAATCAGGAAGATATTGGCACCAAAAAGGAAAATTGGTGTCTATGAAAGTATAATATATGTAAAGTATAATATATAGTAGATTATACTTATGATATACAGTATATTATACCAAGTACCTATGAAAGTATAATATGTAGTAGATTAAGTATCAGGGGAAAAAAGAGTTTCTGATCAATGTTTTAAAGGCAATTGAATAGTTATTTTAAAAAACAGTAAAACTGAAAATGTATATCATTATGTTCACTAGGATAAACTTCAAATGAATCAGAAATCTGAATGTTTAAAAATACATAATGCAAGTACTACAAGAAAATAGTTATTAATTATCCTACATTGGAGTTGGAAAGCTGGGTATTAGTTCTCAAATTTCAGAAGCATTAAAAGATGAATAAATTTCACTATTTAAAAAAAATCTGGAACAAAGCACTGGTTACCGCAAAAATTTAAAAGAGTGCAAGTGTTCGAATTAAGGTACCCTTTAAAAAACGGTACATCAACACAAAGGAGTGCCATATTACTATACGAAACAATGAAGGAGATGTTCAGTTTCCTTTATCTGAGTAGTGGTCAAAATGAGTGCTGAGTCAAAAGCAAAATGTTTCTGGGGCACCTGGTGGTTCAGTCAGTTAAGCAACAACCTTCAGCTCAGGTCACGATCTGGGAGTCCTGGGATCCAGACCAGAATTGGGCTCGCTGCTCAGCAGGGAGTTTGCTTCTCTCTCTCCCTCTGTACTCTCTCTTAGGTTAACAAAAAAAAAAAAAAGGTTTTTTTGAAAACATAAAAATTTTCTGAGTATGTTCTTATGCAATTTTGAATTTTTAAGACTAAGTGATTATTTTACACATTCAAAACATTTGGGAGGATTTTCTAACATCTAAAATTGAGTACCACTGAGAAAACTGATCCCAACTCCATGTCATATTAACAACCAAATAAACTGAAGGACAGAGGCTCTTCATGGTACATTCTTTTATTTGACAGAGATCACAAGTAGGCAGAGAGGCAGGCAGAGAGAGAGGAAGGGAAGCAGGCTCTTTGCTAAGCAGAGAGCCCAATGTGGGGCTCAATCCCAGGACCCGAAGGCGAAGGCAGAGGCTTTAACCAACTGAACCACCCAGGTGCCCCATCTTCATGGTACATTCTTAATGGGACTTATTCTAAAGCAAGAAAGGAACTGAAGAAAAATCTTGTAGATTTTAAGCAAAAATATATTTCTGTGTTAATTGAAACATATTACATATGTATTTTAACTTAAAATAAGTATATGGCTTTATGCACTAAAAATGACAAGAAGCAATGATATCCAGAAGCAATACCCTTTATACCAACTTGATAATATGGAATATGTAGTAAAAAGATTCACCAAAGATAGATTTTTGACAACAAGTAAATGGAAGGCTATCCTGAATCTAAAAAGTCTTCATATATAAATTCTATTTTAATTTCAATAAAAAAATTTTTAAAAAATAGTACACATAAGAAAGCAGTAAGATAAATCTAGACTGTGGTGCACTCTGTAAGATGTCTGGCACGGTGTCAACCAAACATCAATATTTTAAAAATAAAGAGTTGGGAATCTTGGAACACTTAAAAAATATAGAATAAAATAAAATAAAATAAGAAATTAGAAAAAAATGAGTTGGAGAGCTCTTCTCGATTAACAGACTGAAAAGACATTGACAAAACATAAGAATTATTGATAAAAAAGATTAATGGGATATGTTCTTATTTTCATTGAATATACTCTATAATATTTCAGAGAAGAACTGTCATAGTATCTTCAACTTATTGTGAAATTATATTTATACATATCCCAGAATATAAATATATACATGAGTACCAAACACACATAATTGCATCCATATGCATGTGTGTAGGCAGACAGAAAGGGAGAAGAAACAAATACAGCAAAATAATGATTTTTTATCTATGTGTGGGTTGTGATGTTCATTGTGCTATTCATTCACGTTGCCTGCCTGATTGCAACTAGTTTAAAAAAACAAAGTGTACTCAGATCTATTTCTTTGATGCACTCTGTGTTGCCAAAATGTTGTGAAATTCAATACAACTCAGTTTAACTTATTAATTTATGTAAGGAATTTCAATAGATGAAAGGTGGTACCCAATTTGAGAAGCTAAATAATTGTTTACAACATAGATTATGGTGCTAAAATAAAGACACAGTGCTTCAGAAATGCTTATTTTGGAAATTATCTCCATTTACATATATATGTATGTATGCATATACATATGCATACATACATACATATGTATTATATATATTTTACCATGCATTCCATTTGAGGATTCTTAACTGGGAAAACCTGGATACAGAGAATAATGAAGACTTTTCCTGAAAGCCCATCAGATAACTTAAGACTTAAGAAAGATGTCTACTAGAGGGCGTCTGGGTGGCTCAGTTGGTTAAGCGACTGCCCTCGGCTGGGTTCGTGGTCCCGGAGTCCCGGGATCGAGTCCCGCATCAGGCTCCCAGCTCCATGGGGAGTCTGCTTCTCCCTCTGACCTTCTCCCCTCTCATGCTCTCACTCTCTCTCTCATAAAAATAAATAAAATATTAAAAAAAGAGAAATATCTCTTTTAGAAACATTTTAGGACAGGGAGGGAAGTAGCCATATTTTCATTTTACATTCAGTATCTCCACTATTATTTAGACAATACATTGTTAATAGTCTCAGGTTCCCAGAACATGATTATGAGTTGACTAGAAACAAAAAAAGTGGGAAGATAGGGATCCCTGGGATTACAAATGATAAATTTACATCCATTGGCAATAGTGAGATTCTGGCAGGAATAACAGAAAATAAAAAGTATCTGAATGGACATCAGTTTAAAGTCACATAACATATATAATATTATATCATAATTAATATATCTTATTGTATTTGATATATACAGTAACATATCATATCAGTTTAAGGTCATATATTTAAAAGGCTCCCAAGGTTATGTTTACTTAATAAGCAGTAAACAAATATAACGAATGCTGAAAATACACACTCTGATGGATGAACATTAAGGACAGGACAATGGAGAAGGCAGAGTGTTCTAGATATCATTTAAAAAATAGTACCTGTCATGAGGTGCAGCCTGTGAAATTATAATTAAATCAAATAAATCTAGGACAGTAAAAGAACAAAGAAGTGTCCAAATAAGTTAATTTCTCTACTACCCTTCAGTAGTTTATGGATTTAGTTCTGTATCATTGTACTAAGGAAATGGTATTGGGTAACTTTTAATTTGCATTTAAGTTCATTCCTAGATGGCCTATATTACCAGGAACTATGCCAAACTGCCTTTGTGTTTGCATAGACTAATACCCATGCTACAAAATGTTCATTTCTTTGACTCCTTGACAAAATCACTTAGCTCTTTCCTATTTTAAAAACACTACATAAAGATGATTGTAACATACGCATCTAATACTTAATATTTACATCAGGAATATTCACCTTTATTTCCAATTAAATAAGTGAATTTTATAACTTGTGTCTCCTGCCTGCAGGACATCACCCGATGTAGTCTCTCTCATTTTTCCTTATATAGAAAATTAAGTAAAAGCATCCAAAACTTAGACAACTAAGATTTCAAGATAACCTATTAGTCACACACTAGGAAATCATGAGAGGAGAAATCCAAGTAACTAATGTATACTGAAACATGTAATCTCCAAATCATGAATGAAATACAAATTCTTATATCTTCTGGTATTTTTGCCAATAAAAGTAAGAAGATTTGAAAGGAAACAGTTTCTTTTGACATGGATATAGTGAAATAGTGCTTTCTATAATTAGGTAAAGAAGAATATGGTGCAACTTTTCTAGAGAGTGATAGGTAAGATGGGCATTACTCATGTTCACATTCACTGAGCAAGTAATTCCAGTTCTAGGAGATTAGTCTAAGACTAATTAATTAAGGCTGTTACCTATTTCCTTTTTTTTTTACACATGGAAGTTGAACTGAGAGTTATTTATGGTAGTAAAATGTAGGAATTGGAAAAATTTCAGAAAGAAGGAGCTGGATATATTTTGGCCTTGAGAACTCATCAATGAGTTCAGTATATATTCATAAAGAATCAATTGTGTTTCAAGATGCTAACAATGAAATATCTATAACAGAAAGAAAGCGTTCCTATTTAGAACAGAATCAAACACAATAAAATACTTATGAATAAATTTTACTAAGGAGGTGAAAAATCTGTACCCCATAAACTATAAGACTCTGATGAGAGAAATTAAAAAGACACAAACAAATGGAAATTATATATTCATGGATCAGAATAATTAGTAATATTAAAATATCCATACCACGCAAAAACTGTGAAAAGAGACAAAGAAGGACATTATTTAATAATAAAAGGGAAAATTCAACAAAAGGTATAACAATTGTAAATATTTATGCACCCCACATGGGAGCATCCAAATATATAAAACAATAATAAACATAGAAGAACTAATTGATAATAACAATAATAGTAGGGGACTTACTTACACCCCACTTACATCAATAGATAGCTGGTCTAAACAGAAAATAAAGAAGTAAGCAGTGCCTTTGAATGACCCACTGGTCCAAGTGGACTTAACAGATATATTTGGGACATTCCATGGGAAACAGAAGAATCCACATTCTTTTCAATTACACATGGAACATTCTCCAGAAGATCACATATTAGGCCACAAGACAAATCTTAAAAAATTCAAGAAGTTCAAAATCATACCATACATCTTTTCTGACTACAACACTACAACACTATAAAACTAGAAATCAACCACAGGAAAAAATCTGGAAAGACTACAAATACATGTAAGTTAAATAACATGTTATTAAACAATGAATGGGCCAGCCAAAAACTTAAAGAAATAAAGAATTACATGAAGACATGAAAAGGAGAACACAATGGTCCAAAATCTTTAGGATGCAGCAAAAGTAATTCTTTTTCTTAAAAAAAGATTTTATTTATTGATTTGATAGAGAGAGAGAGATCACAAGTAGGCAGAGAGGCAGGCAGAGAGATAGAGAAGGAAGCAGGTTCCCTGCTGAGCAGAGAGCCCCATGCAGGACTCCATCGCAGAACCCTGAGATTATGACCTTAGCCAAAGGCAGAGACTTAACCCACTGAGCCACCCAGGCACCCAGCAAGAGTAATTCGAACACGAACATTTATAGCAACACAAGCCCATCTGAAGAGAAGGAAAAAAAGTCTCAAACAACCTGACCTTACATCTAAAGGAGGTTGAAAAAGAATCATAAACAGAGCCCAAAGCCAGCAGAAGGAAGGAATTAATAAAGATTAGAGCAGAAATAAGTGTTACAACAAAAACAACAACAAAAGAACAGACCAATAAAACTAGGAGCTGTTCCTTTGAAAAATTAATAAAATTAATAAAACTTCAGCTAGACTTATCAAAAAGAAAAGGGGAAACACCTATTAATACTATTGTAGTTGGACACTTTAGCATTCACTCATATCAAGGGACAGATCATCCAAATAGAAAAGTCAAGAAGGAAAGAATGACTTTGAATGACACACTGGACCAGATGGATTTAAGAGATAAATTCAGAATTTCATTCTAAAATTCCATCTTTTTTTTTAAAGATTTTATTTATTTATTTGACAGACAGAGATCACATAAGTAGGCAGAGAGGCAGGCACAGAGGGGAGGGGAGAAGCAGGCTCCCTACTGAGCAGAGAGCCCGATGCGGGACTCAATCCCAGGACACTGGGATCATGACCCGAGCCGAAGGCAGCGGTTTAACCCACTGAACCACCCAGGCGTCCCTAAAATTCCATCTTAAAACAGCAGGAGACACATTCTTTTCAACTGCACATGGAAAATTCTCCAGAATAAATCATATATTAGGCTACAAAACATTCCTGACAAATTCAAAAAGATCAAAGTCATACCATGCATCTTTTCTGACCACAACACTATAAAACTAGATATCAACTACAAGAAAAAATCTGAAAAAACTACAAATCCAAGTAGGTTAAATAACATGCTGCTAAACAAAGGATGGGTCAACCAAAAGACCAAGGAAGAAATTTAAAAATTACATGAAGACAAATGAAAATGAAAACACAATGGTTCAAATTAGGATGCAGCAAAGCAATTCTAACAGGCAAGTTTATAACAATAGAAGCCAACTTCAAGATAAATAAATAAATAATCTCAAGTAACCTTACCTCACAACCATAGGAGCTAGAGAAAGAAAAAACAAAACTGAAAACCAGGAGGAGGATAGAAATAATGAGTATTCTAGCAGAAATCAATTATGTAAAAACAAAAAAAAAAGAAAAAAAAATCAGACAAAACCAGGATGTAGTTTTTTAAAAGATCAACAAAATTGATAAACTTTTAGCTAGATTCATCAAAAAAAAGAACTCAAAATCACAAATGAACAAAGAGAAATAATAACTGACACGAAAGAAATACTAACAATGGTAAAAGAAAAATTATACAAAAAATTATGTGCCAAAAAATTGGACAACCTAGAAGAAATGGATAAATTCATAGAAACATACAAATTACCAAAACTGAAGCAGGAAGAAATAGACAACTTGAACAGACTGATTACCACCAAGGACAGTGAATCAGTAAGCTACAAACTCCCAACAGACCGAAGTCCTGGACCAGACACAGTCACAGGATAATTCTACCAAACATTTAAGGAAATGATCATACCTATTCTTCTCAAGCTATTCCAAAAAATAGAAGAGAAAGGAATATTTCCAAGTTCATTCTATGAGGCCAGCATTATTCTCATACCAAAACCAGATACAGACACCATAAAAAAATAGAACTACAGGCCAATATCTCTGATGAACATTGATGTAAAAACCATTAACAAAATATTAGCAAATCAAATCTGAGAAAACAATAAAGAAAAAAATCATTCACTGTATCAACCAGGATTTACTCCTGAGATGCAAGTGCAGTTCCGTATTTGCAAATCAATCCATGTGATTCATTACATCAGTAAGATAAGGATAAAAACCATATGGATATTTCAATAGATGTAGAAAAAACATTTGACAGTGCACAACATTCATTCATGATTAAAGCCTTCAACAAATAGGTTTAGAAAGAACATAGCTCAACATAATAAAAGCCTTATATAAAAAACCCCACAGCTAACATCATACTCAATGGGGAAGAAAACATAAGAGCCTCCCCCTTAAGATCAGGTCAGGAGCAAGACAGGATGTTCACTCTTGCCATTTTTATTCAAAATAGCACTGGAAGTCCTAGCCACAGTAATGAGACAACATACAGAAATAAAATCCATTCAGATTGGTAAGGAAGAAGTAAAATATTCATTATTTGCAGATTACATGACACTATATATAATAAACCCAAAGGACTCCACCAAAAAAACCTACTAGCACTGATAAATGAATTTACTAAAGTCACAGGGTACAAAATCAATGTATAAGAATCCATTGCATTTCTCTACACTAATAATGAAGCAGGAGCAGGAGAAATGTAGAAAACAATCCCATTTATAATTGCACCAGAAGTAAAAAAATACCTAGGGGGAAAAAGCTAAAAAAAAAAAAGATGAAAGTACTGTACTCTGGAAACTATAAAATACCCTTCAAAGAAATTAAAGATGACACAAAGAAGTGGAAAGACATTTCATGTTCATGGATTGGAAGAACAAACATTGTTTAAAAGGTCTATTCAAACCCAAAATAATCTGAACGTTTAATGAAATCCCTATCAAAATACCAATAGCATTTTCCATATGACAACAATCCCAAAATTTGGAACTACAAAAGATGTTGAATAGTCAAAGCAATCTTGAAAAAGAAAAAGCTGAAGGTATCACAATTCCAAACTTCAAGTTTTATTACAAGGCTGTAGTAATCAAAACAATATGGTACTGGCACAAACACTACTTATTTACCCAAAGAATACAAAAACAATGATTTGAAGGGAAAAATTCAATCTGGTATTTACAGAAGCATTATCAACAATAGCCACATTGTGGAAAGAACCCAAATGTCCACTGACTAATGAATGATGAAGATGTGCTATATTCACACATACATACAATACAATGGAATATTACCCAGCCATCAAAAGACTGAAATCTTGCCATCTCCAACATCATGGGTGTAGCTAAAGAGTACATACCAAATGAATTAAGTCAGAGAAAGAAAAGCACCATATGATCCCTTGTATGTGGAATTCAACAAAAAAGAAACCAAGCCATTTTTATATAGTAATAATGAGTTTTATATTGTAATAATAGTGAAATGAATAATGAATGATAAATGAAGGAATGAATAATGAAAATTCATTAAAAGTAATGAGTTTTATATAGTAATAATGAATATAGGGGAAAGAGTGTGGGAAGAGAGGGAAACAAACCATAAGAGACTCTTAACTGAGAGAACAAACTGAGGGTTGATGGATGAGAGATAGGTGGGGAATGGGCTAGATGGGTGATGGCTATTAAGGAAGGCACTTGTGATAAACCCTGGGTGATGTAATACAGGTGATAAATCAATAAATTCTATTTCTGAAACCAATATTACACTGTCTCTTACATAACTGGAATTTAAATAAAAATTTGAAAGAAAATAAAAAAAGATATGGAAGCAACTCAAGTGTCTATCAATTGATAAATGGATAAAGAAGACGGGGGCGCATTATTAGTCCGCCATAAAAGACAATGACTTCTTGCCATTTGCAATGACATGGACAGAGCTAGAAAGTATAATGCTAAGTCAGTCCACAAAAGACAAATACCATATGATGTCACTCATATGTGGAATTTAAGAAACAAAAGAAACAAGCAAAGGGAAAAAATAAGGGACACAGAGAGACAGAGAGTGAGAAAGAGACAAAGCAAGAAACTGATTCTTCATTATAGTGAACAATCTGATGGTGACCAGAGGGGAAGGGGATTTGGGAATTTGTTAAATAGATAGTGGGGACTAAGGAGTACCCTTGTCATGATGACCACAGAGTGGTGTTTTGAACTGTTGAATCACTCTATTTTATATCTGAAGCTAATACAACATTATATATTAACCAACTGGAATTAAAATAAAATCTTTTTTTAAAAAAAGAACTTACACCACTCAACACCAAAAGACAAATAATCTAATTTAAAAATGAGCAGAAAACATGGACAGATGTATCTCCAATGAAGACATACTGATGTCCAGCAGAAACAGTAAAAGATGCTCAACATCACTCATCATCAGGGAAAGGCAAATCGAAAGCACAGTGATATATCAACTCATACTTATCAGGACTGCTAAGATCAAAAATTAAGAACAGGTGCTGGAGAGGATATAGGTGAAAAACAAACCCTCCTGCACTATTGGAGGGAATGGAAAGCAGGACAGCCACTGTGGAAAACAATATGGAAGGTCCTCAAAAAGTTAAAAATAAAAATACCCTATGATCCAGTAAGCACAGTACTAGCTATTTACCCAAAGAACACAAAAACACAATTGGAAAGGATCTATACACCCCAAAGTTGATTGCATTATTTAGAAGAACCAAACCAGGGAAGCAGCCCAAATACCCACTGATAAAGAAGGCATGATATATATACAGAATGAAATATTAGTTGGAAAAATAATGAAGTCCTCCCATTCGTAACAGCATGGATGGATCTAGAGAGTAAAATGCTAAGCAAAGTAAGCCAGTCAGAGAAAGACAAATATCATATAATTTCACTTACATGTGGAATTTAAGAAACAAATGAGCAAAGGGGGAAAGAGAGAAAGATGAGAGATGGAACCAAGAAACACACTCTTAAGTATAGAGAATAAACTGAGGACAGGTGGGTGGGAGGATGGGTGAAGTAGGTGATGGGATGTAGAGTGTACTTTTCATGATGAGTGCTGAGTAATGTACACACATGGTGAATCATATACTGCACACCTGAAATTAATACAACACAATGTGAACTATACACTGGCATTTTTTTTAATGTAGCAGAAACAGTGAAAGAGAGATTTAGAAATCTTCAGACAAGCAAATTGTGAGGAAATTATTTTTAAGCAGTCCTTCCCTGCAGAAAAAAAATCTTAATGTAGTTTTTTTTTTTTTTTTCAGGCTAAAGGAAAATTATATAGGTCAGAAACCTGGCTCTCTTTAAAGGAGGACAGAAATACCATCCTAACAAAAGCAAAGTGGAGTAGCTGTATGAACTTCAGATGAAGACAACTGCAGGGCAGGGAAAAAAAAAATTATCAAGAATAAAGTTAAAAGAGTAAGGTGGGGGACTATATAATGATGTGTACATCTCACAAAATTGTGGGGTTATTTTATTAGCAAAATCCCATTATCAGATCTAAAAATGTGTCAATTCTTTTGTATTTAATACCATTTCATGTGGTAGTTTATCATTTGTCTCAAAATGTCTACTTTAAAGTAGTTTGTTCAAATTACATGCATTGGAATGTTTACTCTGTTTCTGAGTTCTTTGTTAACCTAGAATTTCTTCCATTCAAATCCTCCTTTTCTTGTTTCACAATGTTGTCACATTGCAAATGCCATGTAAATTGTCCAATGGTATGAACTACAGTCTTGATTTATCTGTCTCCTTTCTTTGATGTTATTTAAATTATTGGAGGAGTTATTTTTCCTTAAAAATTGGAACTATTACCTAGAAGTCTGTATAAATTCAACTTTAGGAATAATGCTTCTAAGAAGTATAAAATATCTGGCTGTCTCACTTTCAATAATCATAAGATTGATCATTGATGTTCTGGTGGTAACAGCCTAATTCCTCCTTTATAAAGTTCCCCATCATTTTTTTTCATGTAATTGTTTACCCCTCTGCCTAAAACAATTATTTTATTAAAAAGTGCAAAGTGACAATATTCTAATTCTGATATTTCTTCCTTATTTATCACATTCTTCTCTTAAAAAATCCTTTTCATCATTAGCTAAGAGTATTTGGTTACACTACAATACAGTTATTATGAGATCAACAGGGAAGATACTAAAATTTCCTTTAATTGCCAATTTCAGAGTAAGGAAGTGGTATTCTAAATACCCAGGTGGTAATCAATAAAGATTTTGT
>ML112170.1:18418-35925 GCA_003697995.1 Taxidea taxus jeffersonii | reverse complement strand
CAGGTACAATTTCAAATGTACCAGTTGTTGTAGCATTTCAGAATTCACAGTTTTAGGAACAGGAACTGGATTATCATTATTTATTTATTTATTTATTTATTTATTTATTTTTGAACAGAATTAGGATGGCTGGAGGGATGGAGAGGCAGACAGATACTTGATAAGCAAAAATATAGGTAACATTTTTTCAGATATAGGAAGATTCATCAACAGGTTACAGTCTTCATAGCTAAATAAATTAACTAGAAAGTAAGTTCTGTTAAAATTATAAAAAGTACACTGTAACCTTCACAGATAGGACAGGGAAGATAAATACCAATAGAGAAGACAACTTTGAAGGTGATCTTGAGTTTGGTGTTCACAGGAAAGGACGTCTTAGCTAATGGATTTTGAATTTGCTTGTGTTGATGACAAATGTAAATCTCAAATGGAGATGGCTGTAGGCAATTATAGGCAAGAGACTGGGAAGATTCCAGAACCTGCAGAAAAATAAATCGTAATCTATTGCCATTAAAATTTGATTTACAGAAGTCCTTTTGTTGTGAGTCAGTCTCCTTTCTAGATGCCTATGCATGCAGATTATAGGACAGACTTTAGCTTCTGGCACTTACTTTATTTCTGTGCATACAGTTTTTCACTTGAAAAAAAATTGTTACCTTTTAAGATATGTGGCTTCTCTATAGCTCGACTAAGAGAAAGAATATGCTGATCATGCCAATATGGTATTCATAATCCCTTCCACATCTTTTTTGGTTTAAAATCCATGGTTTAGGGTGCCTGGGTGGCTCAGTGAGTTAAGCCTCTGCCTTCGGCTCAGGTCATGATCCCGGGGTCCCTGGATTGAGTCCTGCATCAGGATCTCTGCTTAGCAGGGAGCCTGCTTCCTCCTCTCTGTTTCTGCCTGCCGCTCTGCCTACTTGTGATCTCTGTCTTTTAAATAAATAAATAAATAAATAAATAAATAAATAAATAAATAAATAATCTTTTAAAAAATCCATGATTTAGCATTAAGGGACCTTAGTTTAAAGTATGTTTTAGTTAGCATTCATCATTTTCTCAGCTATGGTCAGTCCTGGGTCTTTACAATATCAAGTCTTCAAAGAAAGGAGTAGCAAACGCTAATAACAACAAGATTTCAAAGAAAGGACTAGTTAATAGCACTGCCTTAAAAGAAAAATAAAAAGCCTTCTCTCCTCAGATCAGAGCTTCCAAACCTTTCAAGGAAGTCTGAATACAGGCAGAGTAGAAAGAAACACAGTCTGAAAGGACAAGCTTCAAATTGAACGTTTCTAGAAAATCTCTTGTTTTGTAACAGAAATTCAAATTTATTTGATGTGCTTTTTCATAATGATGCTTTTATTTATTGAGTGCTCAGTAAACACCAGATGCTGTGTAAGTGCTTCAGACCTATGTTCCTATCTGATTCTCTTAATTCAGCAAAGGGAGACTCCAGGAGGTTAAGTAACAGACACTCTCCATGACAGGTCAGGCCTTGAACACAGCCTACTGGGTGCCATATGCTCTTAAACATCCCTCTTCAGGATAATGTGCCAAATTTATACTAGAGTTTCTCAGACTCTTGAGGTCACTGCAATGAAAGACATATATAATTACCTTATTTTTAGAAGCTTGCCATAAATCTTAAATTATCAATCCCTCTGCCCCATCCAGAGGAATCTGGAATAGTTGATCCAAAATGGTCTCAAAGAATAAATTTTTAGCAAAGAACCCTGGTGATTATAATGCACAGAGTTAGGAACTCACTTTAAGAAACCATATGCTTGTGGATTTTCTTCCATTTATTTCTATGTCAGCTCAGTTCCCTATCTTGACTTTTCTTGGCGAGGAAAAATTCAAGCTGGTCTATCCTGAGACAAGTCCTATCTGAGCCCGGAGGTGGCAGAAGTGGTAAGAAAGTATGATTAAAGAAGATGTGGTCCATGTGTACTATGGAGTATTCTGCTTCCATCAGAAAAGATGAATACCCAACTCTTGTATCAACATGGATGGGACTCGAACAGATTATGCTGAATGAAAAAGTCAAGCAGAGAGAGTCACTTATCATATGGTTTCACTTTCTTGTGGAGCACAAGGAATAACACGGAGGACATGGGGAGATGGAGAGGGGAAGTGAGTTGGGGGAAATCGGAGGGGGAGATGAACCATGAGAGACTGTGGACTCTGAGAAACAGACTGAGGGTTTTGGAGGGGAATTGAGTTGGGGGAAATCAGAGGGGGAGATGAACCATGAGAGACTGTGGACTCTGAGAAACAGACTGAGGGTTTTGGAGGGGAGGGAGGTGGAGGGTTGAGTGAACCGGGTGATGAGTATTAAGGAGGGCACGTATTGTATGGAGCACTGGGTGTGGTACATAAACAATGAATTTTGGAACACTGAAAAAATAAAGTTAAATTAAAAAAACATTGCCTAACCTGGCAGGCACAATGCCTCCTGCATATACACCTGTATAACAAAAAGGTATTTGTTCTCTGTGTTGGGAAAGTAGTATTGGTGTCTAGAGGAGAGGAGGGAAATTGAAGATACATGACATATTGTAGTAAATAAATTTTTGTCCATTTTTTTTGCTAAGTAGTATGGATAATTTTTTAAAAAGATTTTATTTAATTATTTGATAGACAGAGATTACAAGTAGGCAGAGAGGCAGGCAGGGAGAGAGGAGCAGAGAGCCCAATGTGGGGCTTGATTCCAGAACCCTGGATATCAGTCTATTTGGTTCATGACCCAAGCTGAAGGCAGAGGCTTTAACCCACTGAGCCACCCAGGTGCTGCTGGATAATTTCTTTTCCTTTTTAAATTTTATTTATTTATTTGTCAGAGAGAGTGAGCACAGGCAGACAGAGAAGCAGGCAGAGGCAGAGGGAGAAGCAGGCTCCCTGCCGAGCAAGGAGCCCGATGCGGGACTCGATCCCAGGATGCTGGGATCATGACCTGAGCCGAAGGCAGCCGCTTAACCAACTGAGCCACCCAGGCATCCCAGGATAATTTCTTTTAAATGGATTTAAAAAGGTACCTTTGTTTTTGTATACATGGGTAGGGAACTGGCATCTAAACTGATCCTAAAAGACTCCTTAGTTTGCACGTTTTAACCAGACACTTTAACTATAATATAATTATGTTAAAATGACTTACTTTTCAGTAGACAGGCTGGCAGTCAGTCAGGAAGTTACACTTATTTTGGTAGGAATTAAGCAGTCAAAAAAGAAAGCGAAGCTCTATTTGGGAAATGCAAGAATATGTTTATAAATCTGGTTTCAAACCTCTAACTCTAGTAGTGTTGACCATTAAGCTGCAGCAGATTTGATAGAAACACGTTCCTCTGAGAGCTGAGAATTGGAATCTAGTTGTTATAATGAAGTTTACTTGAAAAATTTCTCCCCTGCAACATTTATAGAATATTTAGATTTGGAAGAATGGCAGGAAGAAAGCCTAAATTTATGTATTGTATTGACCAAGTGAAAGGGGTTTCCAGACTTTATGTTTTCTTCTTTCTTCCTGAATGAATTAAAGGGATTGAGGGGATTCTGGTCCATAAGGTGGAAGTTGTCCTGGGGACTGTTTTGTCCCCCAAGGGCAGGAGAATATTTGGATACTCAAGTTTGAGGTCCCAAGCCTAGAGAACCCATGGCTCATTTGAATGATCTAGTGCAAGCATTGAGTTCTGTGTATGAACACAGAGCCACAAAAGGGGCCGCGTAAGAGCAGAAAACATCATTGGCCCCATGGCTAAGGACTGCTCTTCTGACTTGATGACAGCAAAAAGAAAATGCCGTACAGTTTAGTAAGACAACTTGTCTAGATGTGAAGCTAGGTTCATCTCTTTCAGCAGATTACTT
Source organism: Taxidea taxus jeffersonii (assembly GCA_003697995.1). NCBI lineage: Eukaryota > Metazoa > Chordata > Mammalia > Carnivora > Mustelidae > Taxidea > Taxidea taxus. The sequence goes on along the minus strand of ML112170.1, from coordinate 32,070 downwards.
GGGAATGGGATAGATGACTGGATATCAGTCTAATAGGGCAAATGGGTCTCTTAATTTACCAAGTGATAATAGTGAATTTGGAATTCAAGTACATGAAACAGTTCCTATTCTTTGCAAATGTAGCCCAAGGAAGGTGACTATGAAGATATCAATAGAAAAAAAGGAACATTTGGTTCTTACCAGAGTAACTTGTTAATCCTACCCTGAAATCAACAGACATGAAACTATTGAAAAGATTACATGTAACCCATCTCTGTCGCCACAAAACTTGGTTCAACACCAGCTCTCAGCTGCTGGCTGCTTCCCATGCAGGATATTTAATGTCGTTGGGACCCAACTTCTTTATCTGTAAAATAAGAATAATTCAATTATTCATCTCTCAGGGTTTTCACAAGACTACATGAGTTACTGCAGGAGAAGAGTTTTGAATAATTCCTGATACTAAAAAAATGTCATTCTTGATATGTATTATTTGGTTGATTGGTTCAATATCATTTTGCTTACTAGTGTCCCTTTAGGACATGCATATTACCAGATTTGGAAAGATTAATTTGTCATAGAGGTAAATAAGCTCTTGGGTAAAGCTGACAGATTTAGCAAATAAAATTACAGAGTACAAAATTAAATTCTTATTTCAGACAAATAATGATTTTTTTTCAGCATAAGCACATACCAAGAACTTCCTGAATAGTTAAGCAATAGTCTAATAGTTTCAAACCCTTAGTAAGTCCTGATTTTCTTCTCCTGTAGTTCCAGTAAGATGGAGTCATGGAACGAGGTTACCTTCCAAACCAGGTCAAAAAGCAACAACCAACCTTTGCTGAAACTACTAACAACAGAAGCCATCTTTCCTAGTGCTTGAAAGCTGTTAGAATATAACCTAGCTGCTGCCAAAATAGAGACTATGCAATAAAGAATAAACAAAAACTATGTAGAACAAAGTAGAGCAAAGAGAAGAGAAAGATTAGGTGATCACAAATGCTCTCAGTTCCTTGAGCTAGCTGACCAGATGTGATATACCCCTGGCCTTTTCATTTAAGGGAACCATTAAATTTTCTGTTTAGCTAACACTGACTTGTGTTAGATCCTCACACTTATAGGTGAAACATTTCTAGCTAATAAAATCAGTAATGGTCATCTATAAGGCTTTTGAATCAGAGAATAGTCCGAGCCAGGGGCTTCGGAATCTTAGAATTCATCTTACTATGCAACCATGATCAGCATTCAGTAAAAACTGGTGATTGTTAACAGCATAGTTCTTACTTAGTAAATGTCTAAAGAATGAAATGTAACTAATTTGAGATGCAAGACTGAGTTGCTAAAACAAAGATTTTTTATAAAAGGGCATTTAAACCAACGTATATCATTCTAGTTCTTCTTATAGTCAACACACTTTTATTTTCTTAAAGGATCATCGTAAATATTCTACAATGGAGCCATTAGAAACATTTTGACAAGTTGAATTAGACAAGTAAAGATTTTAGTTCCTTAGAAATACATATACTTTACATAACAAATGGATTAAAATTGCTGGGGTGATTTGAGTTTGGGTTTTGTCAAATTTCCCTGTTGGCAAAATTGTTCAAGGCATCAGATGACCTAGAACAAAGATCTTTTTCCCATCACTTGCTTGATGCCAAAAGAATATCAGAATACATCTGCAGCATCATTCCATAAACCTCTCATATCTAATTTCTTTTAGTGATGCAGAAGGGTGGTCTTTGTGATTGATATCCTTTTGGTTAAAATCACAATCGTTGTGACCTTATGCAATTAAAAAATAATGGATGGTTCCATAGATCTTTGTGATGTATAAATTAATTTCTGCAACTCTGAAGCCAGATAAACACAGACCTGAAAGTCAACTCTGCTAATGATTTCACACAAGCTATTCTCTTTCTAGAACTCAGTTTTCTTATCTGAAAACTAGACCTCATAACAGCACCTGCTTCATATGTTTGTCACGAGGATTAAGTCAGTGAACATGTGTAGAGCACTCCTAACAGCCTGGTCACACGGGAGCAGTATGTTAAGTGTTGGCTGTTATGATTATTAATCCATTGGTCCTAATTGGCATATTCTCAGAGAGTTAGCATGGTTTATTATTTGTTAACATGCCTTATTCCTGTAACTGGGTAAAATCAGGTACAGAGAAATCAAGTAACCAGTCAAGATCACACAGCCTGAGTGGCAAATCTGTGTCCCAGCCTCCAATATAAATGGTGTGAAGAAATAGGGAATGTCTTTTATGGAGATGTTGATTACTTTTTTGGTGTTCTAGGAATCCATGGTCAGATATGTAGTAAGATATGTAGTTTCCAGAGATGTAGTAAGATATGAAGTGCTTGGTTTTAATTCAAGACATCCATTTTCTTGTATCATTTTTCTTTCACTGAAAGTGTAATTAGCCAAACCACTTATTTTAATAATGGGCCATTTCTTGGTGCTCTTGAGTTAGGGGAATTTTCTAAGGACAAAAAAAATTCTTCTCTGAGCTTGAATTTTGAGATGTAAGCTGTCTTTGTTATTTCTCCATTTTATTTTTTTGATTTCTTTTCTGTTTTTGTTTTCCATTAGTGGTTTTTGCATTGCAGTTTAATCTTCTACAAAAAATAATTCATACTGACCTAGATAAAAGTTGTCTCTGTAGGTAGGCAGATTGGCAGACAATAATCAGAGACCTGACTGCATTAAGAGCAAATCATATCAAAATATGATTTACTGGGCGCCTGGGTGGCTCAGTGGGTTAAGCCGCTGCCTTCGGCTCAGGTCATGATCTCAGGGTCCTCGGATCGAGTCCCGCATCGGGATCTCTGCTCGGCAGGGAGCCTGCTTCCCTCTCTCTCTCTCTGCCTGCCTCTCTGCCTACTTGTGATCTCTCTCTGTCAAATAAATAAATAAAATTTAAAAAAAACTTAAAAATATGATTTACTGTGCTTTTCAGATAAGGATTGCTCTTTGGTCCCTGGTGAGGCAACAAATACCATATCATCACTGAACATCAGCAGCATATCTGGAGTGTGCAAACATGAGGACATAGTGAGCACAAACGTAATGCCTGTTTTCAGACTCTTTATGACCAGGTTGCAAATTCTAAGGCAGCATTTACTCAGTGGAAAGTGAAGATATAACACAAGGACAATGAATAAAGAAACTGCAGAGGTGACTCTGACCCTTAAGTTTTATTTGATGAATAAGAAAGCAATTATCTTTGGCTCTATGAAACGAACTCTAATTAAAAAGAAAGATATTGAAACTAGAGGGGAAGGGCAAAATGGCGGAGAAGTAGGAGACCCCATTTCAACCAGTCCCCTAAAGTGAGCTAAATATCTACCAGAACACTCTGAACTCCCATGAAATCACCCTGAAATGTAAGATGATCTCTACAGGGGCAAACATCAGTGGAGAGGTAACACAGAGTGGGATCCCTCAGACTGATATCAGAGGGTAAACAGAAGGGGAATGGAGCCACCAGAACTGACCCATTGGAAAGTAATACCCTAATATGAAAGTGTCCTGTGGTTGGGGACCAGCATTAACTGGTTAAAAGCACTCAAAAAGAGCAAAAGATCTTAAGAGGCGACTGGAGGAATTGGGTGGTCATGTGCATGGGCCTAAGCCCACGTTCCCAGGATGGCCACCCTCAGTGACCACCCATGCCAGGGAGAGCCTAGCGGTTTCCCTGAGCCCATGACTTTCTGCTGCTTGCACCACCACTCAGGCTGGGCACACTCCCACCCACACCTGGGAGATCCTGGTGTGGGTGCCAGCCAGAGGTCTCTAGGACCATAGCCTTCTGCCACATGTGTGACCATGGGGTCTGAGCACCACCACCGCCCCCCTCCCCCTGCCCCCAGTGTGGACCTGACTCCAGACAGCAGTCCCAGGAAAGGCAGCCAATGGAAGTGGGCTTCCCAGACCGGTACCACTCGCAGTTTTCGTGGCATGGGGGTGCAGAGACAAGCGGGTCCTCTAGGCAACAGTGGCTGGGTGTGCACACCACCCATGGGAGGTTGCACGGTTCAGCAGTGTTTATGGAGGTGGAGTCTGTGTGTTTTGGACCACCCAGCAGGAAGCAGATGGAGGCTTCACTCTGCGAGAGGTCTGGATGCACACAAATTCTTCCTTTGCTCTGACCCTCTGAAAATCCATTAAAAGCCACCAAAAAACAAAAACCTCCAGAAAACAAACACCTGAAAAACCGTTTTCCACAGGGCCCAGCCCCTTGATAACCTGCAGGGTGACTGAACCCAAGCAAGATTCATGGGAGAACAGCACAGCAGACCCCTCCCCCAGAAGACATGCCAAAAAACTGAGAGGACAACCACCACAGGGTCCCCATAAATCTGTAAAACTCCAACATCATAATAAACTCCTGGTAAGGCCTAAAACTTGTATACTTCATAGATACAACTTTTTAAAAATTCATTCTCATGATTCTTATTCTATTAATTTTTTAATCTAATTACCATTACATCTAGAAGTTTAGTACAACAATTCCATAATAAATTTTTAACTTGAACGTTTTTTCATACATATACCTGTATTTTTCTTTTTCTTTTCTTTTCTTTTTAATATACATATAGATATAAGCTTCAAGGTAATCTTTTTTTTTTCTTATTCAATACTACTCCTATATATAAATCAGTTTTAATTTCCCTATATTTCTGAAAAGTTGAGTCCTTCAACAAAGATATCAAGACACACTGAGGAAGAACCAAAATAACCTTCCTCATACACATTGAGGATTTATAACCACCCTCCCATCTTATTCTTCTGCCAGTGTTTCTGTGTATTTGTTTTTGTTCTAGTATTATATAAATCATATTCTTGGGGTTTGTTTTGGCTGAGTTCTTCTTTTTTTTTCCTTGTCATTTTCTTGTCTTGCCAGTCTTTTGTTTCTTCATTTTGTTTATATACCTTATAAATCTTACTTTTGGAGCTCATTTTGGCTGGGTTTTCTCTTTTTTTTTTCTCTTTCTCTCTCCCTGTTTTTTCTTTTTTCCTTCTTTTTTGGGGTGACTTCCGATTACTCTGAAGCTTTCTAGGGTGCACCTTTCCTGGATCATGGTTGATATACTAAGCTATCCGTCCCCTCAACCACCTCTCACCAAAGTGACTAGGGGGAGGAACACCCAACAGAGGGAAAAATTCAGAGACTGTGCTCTCTCCATCAGAACTATTGGATATGGATATAAGCAGTATGTTGGAAAGGGAATTCAGGGTAACAATTATCCAGGCAATTTCTAGGTTGGAGAAAACCATTAGTGACAACATAGAATCTCTAAGGGTAGAAGTGAGAGCTGATCTGGCAGAAGTTAAAAGTGCTGTCACTGAGATTCAATCTAATCCAAATACTCTAACAGCTAGGGTAACTGAGTCAGAAGATGGAATTAGTGATCTAGAGGACAAACTAATAGAGAAGAAGGATCAGGAGGATCCCTGGAACAAACAGCTTAGAAGCCATGAAAACAGAATTAGGAAAATAAATGACACCATGAAACGTTCCAAAGTCAGAATTATTGGGATCCTTGAGGGGGTGGAGAAAGAGAGAAGAGTAGAAGATGTAGATGAACAAATTCTGGATGAAAATCTCCTTAATCTGGGGAATGGAACAAGTGTTCATATCCTACAGGCAGAAAGGACACCCCAAGATCAATGAATCTAGAAAGACTTCGAGACACCTGATTGTGAAATTCATGAATCATAATCTTAGACAAGAGATTTTGAGAACAAAAGGGGGGGAAGAGAGGAAAGAGATTCCTTTTGTACAGCGGAAGGTCCATCAGAATAATGTCAGGCCTGTCCAAAATAACCTGGCAAGCCAGATAGGGCTGGCAAGACATATTCAGGTAACTAAATGAGAAGAACATGCAGCCAAGAATACTCTATCCATCAAGACTGACATTCAAAATGGATGGAGAGATAAAGCTTTCAAGACCAGCAAGGTTTAAAAAAGTATATGACCACCCAGCCGGTACTAAAGAAATATTAATTGAGGGGGCGGGGGCTACATAAAAGAAGAAAGAACCCAAGAGTGACATAGAACAGAAATTTACAGGGATAATCTCTGGAAACAAGGACTCCTCAGGCAACATGATGCCAATAAAAACTTATCTTTCAATAATCACTCTCAACGTGAACAGCCCAAATGCCTCCATAAAATGGCACAGGGTTGCAGACTGGATAAAACGACAGGACCCATCCATATGCTGTCTACAAAAGACACTTTGGAAGCTAAAGATACATCGAGACTAAAGGGGAGGGATGGAGAACCATCTTTCATGCCAATGGGTCTCAACAGAAAGCTGAGGTAGCAATTATCATAACAGATAAATTAGATTTTAAGCTAAAGTCTGTAGTCAGAGATACAGAAGGATACTGCATCATTCTAAAAGGGTCTATTGACCAAGAAGATCTAAAAATTGTAAATATTTATGCCCCCAGTACGATAGCAGCCAACTAGATAAGACAACTGTTAAGATAAAGAGTCACGCTGTTATGAATACATTAATAGTAGGGGATCTTAACATGCCACTCTCAGTAATAGACAGATCATCCAAGCAGAAAATCAATAAAGAAATAAGAGCTCTGAATGACACATTGGACCAGAAGGAACTAATAGATATATACAGAACATTCCACCCTAAAACAACAGAATACTCATTCTCGAGCGCACATGGAACTTTCTCCAGAACAGACCACATACCGGGCCACAAATCAGGGCTCATCCAATACCAAAAGACTGAGATCATTCCCTGCACATTATCAGACCACAATGCTTTGAAACTGGAACTCAACCGCAAGAAAAAGTTTGGCAGGAATTCAAACACGTGGAAGCTAAATACCAACCTGCTCAAGAATGTTTGGATCAATCAGGAAATCAAAGAAGAATTTAAACAATTCATGGAAGCCAATGAGAATGAAGACACATTCGTCCAAAACCTATGGGATATGGCAAAGGCGGTCCTAAGGGGGAAATACATAGCCATCTAAGCCTCACTCAAAAAAAAAAAAAAAGAAAAATTCTGAATACTCCAGCTCTCTTTACACTTTAAAGAACTGGGAAAAAAACACAAGAAATTAAGCCAACCCAAGCACAAGAAGGGAAATAATCAAGATTACAGCAGAGACCAATGAGTTAGAAACTAGATACACAGTAGAACATATCAACAAATTAGAAGCTGGTTCTTTGAAAGAATCAGTAAGATTGATAAACCATGGGCCAAAGTAATCAAAAAAGAAAAGAGAGAGGACACAAATTAGTAAAGTTTTGAATGAAAGGGGAGAGATCACAACTAACACCAAGGATATAGAAACAATCATTGAAAATTATTATCAACAGCTATATGCCAATAAGTTAAGCAACCAGAAGGAATGGATCCATTCCTGGAAACCTGCAAAATTCCAAGACTGACACAGGAAGAAATTAACAATCTGAATAGAGCAATATCTAGTAATGAGATTGAAGCAGTGATCAAAAACTTCCCAAAGAACATGAGCTCAGGACATGACGGTTTCCCTGGAGAATTGTACCAATTATTCAAAGAAGAAATAATACGTATTCTCCTGAACTTGCTTCAGAAAATTGAAACAGAAGGAAAACTTCCAGACTCTATGAAGCCAGCATTACCCTGATCCCCAAAGCAGGCAAAGACCCCATCTAAAGGAGAATCTCAGACCAATATCCCTGATGAATATGGGTGCCAAGATTCTCAAGAAGATCCTAGCTAAGAGGATCCAACAGTACATTATAAAGATTACCCACCATGACCAGGTGGGATTTATCTATGGGATGCAATGTGGTTCAACATTTGCAAATCAATGTGATAGAACCAATCAATAAGAGAAGAGAGAAGAACCACATGGTCCTCTCAATTGATGCAGAAAAAGCATTTGAGAAGATACAGCATCCGTTCCTGATTAAAATGCTTCAGAGTATAGCGCTAGAGGAAACATTCCTCAAATTCATAAAATCTATCTATGAGAAAGCCATAGTGAATATCATCCTTAATGGGGAAAAGCTGACAGCCTTCCTTTTGAGATGAGAAACACGACAAGGATGTCAATTCTCACCACTATTATTCAACATAGTACTAGAAGTCCTAGCAACGGCAATCAGACAACAAAAAGAAATAAAAGGTATTCAAATTGGCAAAGAAATCAAACTCTCTCCTCTCAGAGAAGAAGAGATATATTATATTCCATATAATATGGAATGCCCCAAAGACTCCACCCCCAAACTACTAGAATACATACAGCAATTCAGTAATGGGGCAGGATACAATATCCATGTGCAGAAATCAGTTGCTTTCTTATATACTAATAATGAAAATACAGAAAAGGAAATCAGAGAATTGATTCCATTTACTATAGCACCAAGAACCATAAGGTACATGGGAATAAACCTAACCAAAGATGTAAAAGATCTGTACTCAAGGAACTACAGAACACTCATGAATGAAATTGAAGGAGACACAAAAAGATGGAAAAGCATTCTATGCTCATGGATCAGAAGAATAAAAATGTTAAAACAACTGTGCTGCCCAGAGCAATCTATACTTCCAACGACATCCCTCTCAAAATACCAGTGGCATTTTTCAAAGTGCTGGAACAAACAACCCTGCAATTTGTATGGAACCAGAAGAGCCCCGAATTGCTAAGGAAATGTTGTAAAAGAAAAAACAAATCTGGGGGCATCACGTTGCCTAACTTCAAGCTTTTACTACAAAGCTGCGATCATCAAGATAGCATGGTACTGGCGCAAAAGCAGACACATTGACCAGTGGAACAGAGCAGAGAGCCCAGATATGGACCCTCAACTCTATGGTCAAATAATCTTTGAAAAAGCAGGAAAAAATAGCCAGTGGAAAAAAGACAGTCTTTTCAATAAATTGTTTGGGAAAATTGTACAGCTACATATAGAATAAGAAAATGTGACCATTCTATTACACCATACACAAAGATAAACTTGAAGTGGATAACAGACCTCAACGTGAGGCAGGAATCTATCAATGTCCTAGAGGAGAACATAGGCAGTAGCTCTTCAACATCAGCCACAGCAACTTCTTTCAAGACATGTCTCCAAAGGCAAAGGAAACAAAAGTGAAAATGTATTTTGGGATTTCATCAAGATCAAAAGCTTTGGCACAGCAAAGGAAACAGTCAACAAAACTGTCAAGAGGCAACCCATGGAATGGGAGAAGATATTCACAAATAACAATACAGAAAAAGGGCTGATATCCAGGATCTATGAAGAACACTACAAACTCAACACTCAAAAAACAGATAAGCACATAAAAAAATGGGCAGAAGACATGAACAGACACTTCTCCAAAGAAGACATACAAATGGCTAACAGACACATGAAAAAATGTTCATCATCACTACCCATCAGGGAGAGTCAAATCTAAACCACATTGAGATATGACCTTACACCAGTTAGAATGGCCAAAATGAACAAGATGGGAAAAAACGTGTGTTGGAGAGGATGTGGAGAAAGGGGAACCTTCTTCCTCTTTGGTGGGAATGCAAGTTGGTGTAGTCACTTTGGAAAACAGTGTGGAGATTCCTTAAGAACTTAAATTTAGAGCTTCCCTATGACCCTGCAATTGCACTATTGGGTATTTGCCCCAAAGATACAGATGTAGTGAAAAGAAGGGCCATCTGTACTCCAATGTTCATAGCAGCAATGGCCACCATGGCCAAACTGTGGAAAGAGCCAAGATGCCCTTCAACAGATGAATGGATAAAGAAGATATGTGCATATATACAATGTTATGCCTCCATCAGAAAGGTTGAATACCCAACTTTGTATCAACATGGATGGGACTGGGAGAGATTATGCTGAGTGAAATAAGTCAAGCCAAGAGAGTCAATTATCATATGGTTTCACCTACTTGTGGAGCATAAGGAATAACACAAAGGACATGGGGAGCTGGAGAGGAGAAGGGAGTTGGGGGAAATTGGAGGGGGAAAGGAACTATGAGAGACTGAGTACTCTGAGAAACAAACTGAGAGTTTTGGAGGGGAGGGAGGTCGGGGGTTGGGTGAGCCTGGTCGTGGATATTATGGAGGGCATATATTGCATGGAGCACTCAGTGTCGTGCATAAACAATGAATTCTGTAGCACTGAAATGAAGTAAAATAAAATAAAATAAAATGAAAAAAAATCATTTATGTTAAAACTAAATGTAGGGGGAATTACCATTATGGGTGGGTGTGTTTCCAGATCGTTCTTTCCTTGTGGTATTTTCTGTCCTTGGAATAGTTCTATTTACATCATTTGATAAGTATTAGTACATGGTAGGATAAGTCTCCAGGGCATGTATTCCTCTAACAGTTTTTCTTTGCTCTTTTGCATCTTCTCCAAATTAAAAAAAAATACATTAAGTGTTAGAGTAAGATTGTTCATTTCCATCAAATATAAACTTCTGGAATTTTGAGTGCAATTCAACTGAATCTAAAGATCAAAATGATCCTGAGCCATATCTTTACCATAGTGAGTTTTCTACTCTGTCATTATAGTCTTACATTTTCTTTAATTATCATACTACTACTCTGAATATAGGACATTTTGTATGGTACATTTTTGAACTTTGTAGGATAATCTTTATCTACAGAGAGTATTTTATTCATTGTTGGGCAGATAGAATTGACTAATTGAAATGTGGATTGCAATTTTGGGGAGGCTCACTCTCTGTTTTCCCCAGGTTGGTGGATACAGCCCTCGAAAGGTCTCATGGAAGCTCCTCCTCCAGGTCCACACCTGAACTCTGTTTTTCTGTTGTTGTTGTTGTTTGTTTGTTTGTTTGTTTTCCAGCACGACTAGTTTCCCAGAGTCAGCTCTGTGCATCCATGAGGTGTTTCATGTATATCTCACTTTACCCTGGCATCATGGATTTCTCAAATTTGGCTGCCTTGACAGCTCCAGACTTTTTTTTGTTGTGATATTGTCAAAGTTCTGCTGGTTTCATTTATTCGGAATCTCAAATCCTTACTCTCAGAAGGTATACAAAATAGATCCATTTGTCTTTTTTTCTTATACATAACTACCCAGATATTTTATATCTGTTAAATCCATTTCTAATATAACATTATAAGTCAACTATAATAGTACTTTTTTAAAAAAAAAAGCACCTGTAATTTTTGTCAGGTTTTGATATCTATGTTGTACTCATGCCAAAGAAATTTTTAAAAAGTTCTTTTTCATATATTCTACAATACTTCATGCAGTTTAGGGTTATTTGTTTTTTTTAAAGAATTTTTTAGTTCCCCTGTGGATCTCCCTGGTGTCTTTCCCCTGTGAAAGTCCCTTGTGGGATTTTCTTTAACTATTATTTTCCTAGTCTTTCTTTGGCATTGGCCTCTTTCAATTTTCTGTCTCTATGGGGACAGATTTTGAGGAGAGTTATTTATAATATTAATGTATTTAGAAAAAAGACTTTAAAAGAATTTGTTATGTATTTCACCTAAGTTTTCAAATGTATCTGCATAAAACTGTGCAAATGATAATTTGGTATGGACTAATTAATCTCCCTCCTGCAATTTTGTAAAACCGAATGAATCAGATTTGGTTTGGGTCTTATCAGTTATTCAATTAGGTAATCAGTTATTACCTAATTGGTCGTGAGGCCAAGAACATGGGTTCTTCTCATCTCTCAACACTTGAGCAAGTCTTACTAAATGCCACAATCTCCTTTCAGTCCCACACTAGTAACTCAAGGAGAAGAGTATCTTCTTAGGATAAAATTGGACTAGCAGGAGTGGCCTTAAGTGGAAGACATCTACAGCCGGTTGTTTGGCTGCCTCACTGAGGTCCACTGGCAGCAAAGGCAATACTGTGCTAGAGGCGATATTGTTCCAAATGAATTATCATCAATAAATTGATATTTGCTTGAGGATGCCTCACTAAAGACCAGGAAGGAGAGAAACAAGACAAAACCAAAATAAATTCAATTTGTATTTACTTTCCTTGAATAAGGAATAGATGACAGTAAATTATGCTGCTACAGCTTGAATCATTCCTATGTTACATCAAGGTCTTATAAGGTCAATCTGTAATATTCCACATTTTCAGTAGAGAAACTATATTGACATAATACTTGTAAGAAACAGAGGTTCTTGAATTTGTCTAAAAATAGCATATTGTGAATTAAATAAATTTTTCAAGGCTAGAAGAATATTTTTACTTTGCTTAGAAATCTGTGACTAGGTTATTTGGGTCACATCAATGTTAAAATGAATATCAAAGACTTTAAGATGATAGGTCTGGAGGATGGCTGTTTACTTGGCTGTTAAATAGCATAAGGCCTTATAGCATTGATGAGGGAGCATATGGCTAGCTGAGGACAAAGCAGACACCCTGCAGAAACCACCCCCCCACCCCCCGCCAGCCTGCTCTTCAAGACTTGTATGGCATTACTCAGGCACTCCTGGCTGCCCTAAAGGAAAAAAAAATAGCTAACTGGGGGAGGAGTCAAGATGGCGGAGAAGTAGCAGGCTGAGACGACATCAGGCAGCAGGAGATCAGCTAGATAGCCTATCAAACCATTCCGAACACCTACAAATCCAACAGGAGATCGAAGAGAAGAAAAACAACAATTCTAGAAACAGAAAATCGACCACTTTCTAAAAGGTAGGACCAGCGGAGAAGTGAATCCATCGCGACGGGAAGATAGACCCCAGGGGGAGGGGCCGGCTCCCGGCAAGCGGCGGAGCACAAAATCAGGACTTTTAAAAGTCGGCTCCACGGAGGGACATCGCTCCAGAGGCTAAACTGGGGTGAAGACCTCACGGGGACAACGTGGACTCAGGTCCCGCGGGGTCACAGAAGGATCGGGGGTGTCTGAGTGTCGCAGAGCTCACAGGTATTAGAGCAGGGCAGCCGGCTGCGGAGACAGAGCCGAGGTTTCCTAGTGGTCTGTGACACGGACCGGTGCTCTGTGGCACTGGCCGGTGCTCTGTGCGAGGGGTCCCCACAAGATCCGGGGAGACTCCGACCCGGGAGAGCTCAGGGATCTACGGGGTTCGGGGACTCCAGATGGGCCTCTGCCAGAGACAGAGATGCTTGGTCACAGGCTGGGTGAGCTCGGAGCACTCCCAGAAGCCAGTGACACGGGACTGCTGAGGCACGATTTTCTCTGAGCGCGGTCTCTGGGCGCGCGCGGTCTCCGGGCGCAAACGTGGGCTGGGGAGACCGGAGGGATTAAACGCTTTTCTATGAAGGCGCACTGAAGACTGGAGCCCCTAGCTCTCGGCTCCTCTGAACCGGAGATTGGGAGGCCGCCATTGTCATTCCCGTCCTCCGGAACTCTACTGAAAGCGTTCAGGGAACAAAAGCTCCGGAAAGCAAACCTGAGAGGATTACTTAGCCCGGCCCCTGGTAAGGGCGGTGCAACTCCGCCTGGGGCAAAGACACCTGAGAATCACTACAACAGGCCCCTCCCCCAGAAGATCAAAGAAATCCAGCCAAGACCAAGTTCACTTAACAAGGAGAACAGCGGATTCTTATCTGGACAAAATGACAAGGCGGAAAAACTCACCACAAAAAAAAGAGCAGGAGACAGGACCAAAGGCTAGGGACCTAATCAATACAGACATTGGTAATATGTCAGATCTGGAATTCAGGATGACGATTCTCAAGGTTCTAG
>ML112170.1:0-15418 GCA_003697995.1 Taxidea taxus jeffersonii | reverse complement strand
GCTCTTTGCAGATGATATGATACTATATGTGGAAAACCCAAAAGGCTCCACTCCAAAACTGCTAGAGCTTGTACAGGAATTCAGTAAAGTGTCAGGATATAAAATCAATGCACAGAAACCAGTTGCATTTCTTTACACCAACAACAAGACAGAAGAAAGAGAAATTAAGGAGTCAGTCCCATTTACAATTACACCCAAAACCATAAGATACCTAGGAATAAACCTAACGAAAGAGGCAAAGAATCTATACTCAGAGAACTATAAAGTACTCATGAAAGAAATTGAGGAAGACACAAAGAAATGGAAAAATGTTCCATGCTCATGGATTGGAAGAATAAATATTGTGAAAATGTCTATGCTACCTAAAGCTATCTACACATTTAATGCAATGCCTATCAAAATTCCATCCAATTTTTTCAAAGAAATGGAACAAATAATCCTAAAATTTATATGGAACCAGAAAAGACCTCGAATAGCCAAAGGAATATTGAAAAAGAAAACCAAAGTTGGTGGCATCACAATTCCAGACTTCAAGCTCTATTACAAAGCTGTCATCATCAAGACAGTATGGTACTGGCACAAAAACAGACACATAGATCAATGGAACAGAATAGAGAGCCCAGAAATAGACCCTTAATTCTATGGTCAACTAATCTTCGATAAAGCAGGAAAGAACATCCAATGGAAGAAAGACAGCCTCTTCAACAAATGGTGTTGGGAAAATTGGACAGCCACATGCAGAAAAATGAAATTGGACCATTTCCTTACACCACACATGAAAATAGACTCAAAATGGATGAAGGACCTCAACGTGAGAAAGGAATCCATCAAAATCCTTGAGGAGAACCCAGGCAGCAACCTCTTCGACCTCAGCCGCAGCAACTTCTTCCTAGGAACAACGCCAAAGGCAAGGGAAGCAAGGGAAAAAATGAACTATTGGGACTTCATCAAGATCAAAAGCTTTTGCACAGCAAAGGAAACAGTCAACAAAACCAAAAGACAACTGACAGAGTGGGAAAAGATATTTGCAAATGACATATCAGATAAAGGGCTAGTATCTAAAATCTACAAAGAGCTTAGCAAACTCAACACCCAAAGAACAAATAATCCAATCAAGAAATGGGCAGAGGACATGAACAGACATTTCTGCAAAGAAGACATCCAGATGGCCAACAGACACATGAAAAAGTGCTCCACATCACTGGGCATCAGGGAAATACAAATCAAAACCACAATGAGATACCACCTCACACCAGTCAGAATGGCTAAAATGAACAAGTCAGGAAATGACAGATGCTGGCGAGGATGTGGAGAAAGGGGAACCCTCCTACACTGTTGGTGGGAATGCAAGCTGGTGCAACCACTCTGGAAAACAGCATGGAGGTTCCTCAAGAAATTGAAAATAGAGCTACCTTATGACCGAGCGATTGCACTACTGGGTATTTACCCTAAAGATACAAACGTAGTGATCCGAAGGGGCACGTGTACCTGAATCTTTATAGCAGCAATGCCCACAATAGCCAAGTTATGGAAAGAACCTAGATGTCCATCAACAGATGAATGGATAAAGAAGAGGTGGTATATATATACAATGGAATACTATGCAGCCATCAAAAGAAATGAAATCTTACCATTGTGACAACATGGATGGAACTAGAGCGTATTATGCTTAGCGAAATAAGTCAACTGGAGAAAGACAACTATCACATGATCTCCCTGATATGAGGGAGTGGAGATGCAATGGGGGTGGGAGTTAAGGTGGTAGGAAAAGTAAAAATGAAAGAAGATCGGATCGGGAGGGAGAGAAACCAAAAGAGACTCTTAATGTCATAAAACAAACTGAGGGGGGTGGGGGGAAGAGGGGTTGGGAGAGGGGGGTGGGGTTACATTATATGTTTAAATAAAGCTTAAATAAATTTAAAAAAAAGCCTTTAAGAATATGCAACACAATTAAAAAAAAATAGCTAACTTGTAGATATCCACAAGACCTGAGTTTCCCTGAACTTTACAAAGGTCCCAGTGATTTACAAGGAAGAGGCTTTCTTACCAATAGCCTAACTTCTGAAGACCCATAACTCAAGTTTCTGAAGCCCTAACATCATCTTACCCTCCCTACAATTGAGGGAGGCTGAGGCAGAGGGAAATGTAAATAAAGTTAAATTTCTTCTAAACCTAAAGCTCATTGATAAGGACATATGATAGCAGGAATGTGACATTCCTCCAGGAAGCTCTCAACTATTTTACTGTTAATGCCTTACCGAAAGAAAAAGCAACCTTAACTTGACAAATAGCAAAGCCTCTGGTATCCTGTGTGTCTTCCTTAATTCATGGAAGTCCTTTGAAACCCTCCCTTTTCCTTACCTCCCCCAACCCCATAGTTTATCATCACCACTCCTCACAACCTTGGGGAAGCAGCTCTTTCTGCCCACAGGTCCTGTCCCTGTGCTGTAATAAACCACCATTTTGCACCAAAGATGTCTCAAGAATTTTTTCTTGGTCCTCGACTCTGGGCTTCACCCCACCAAACCTCACTCATATTCTAAAACTTCATCAGCGTGACAGGGATAGAAAGGACTGTGGTGGTCACTTGGATTAGTCGTTCTGAAAACTTTCTTTTTAATTCAAATCATAATAAAGTCCAAATATTAAAAAAGCTAAAAGCAAAGCTGCTCTATTAAAATAGAAGTCCTACCTGCCCTTAAATTTCCCCTTGTCCCTGTCAATAGCACATCAGTAGAGGAGTTTCCAAGAAATCTCAAAGAATCCTTGTGGTTTTGTAAACCTGTGATTTGGGGCAACGCTGCCTTTTAGACACAGGGACTAGTCCTGAAGCTGCTGAGAGGAGAGGCAGTCAGGGGAATCACTCTGCTCCTCCCAGCCCTGTCCATCCACCACCCCAGTGGACTCCAGATCTGCCCTATGCCCTGTTGCTCCCACAACTTTTCCAAAATCTCTCAGTGTAAGCGTTCTGGCTCTACTGAGACAAGGGGACTCAGAAGAAAATCAAAGGGAAGGACTTTCAGTCTGAGCAACTGAGAGTGAACAGAGAGGGAGAAATTGGAGTGGCTTTTTCTCAATACAGTCTAAGGCAGTCTGGTTCTTAACAGGAAGGCTATTCTGGTAAATTCAGTGCCCCACTGCCAGTGTTGTTGTGTTTAACACATGAATACATGAGAAAGTTACTGGTATAGCCCACACAGACTGCTTCTTTCTGTGAATTTGTTAGACTAAAGAAAGGACTTCTGTCTTCAAACATGTATGCTTATCTGTGGTGGGGGGGGGTTCTATATTACAAACAGTATTTTCTCTGGAATAGTGTTTTTTGGTTTTTATTTTGTTGTTTAACATTGAGAATAATTCATGCTGAAAGGGCTCTGTAATCATAAAAGTAAGAATGTTTCCTCAAACTCTAGTGCCTATTTTGTGCAGGTACAAACTGTGGGAGGCCTATTTTACTCTAAATGTATTAACATATGGAAGCACCCAAGAATACCCCTTCCACACAGATACAGGCTCATTCAGTCAAGATCCTTAGGTCCTGGAGAAATCAACAAATTCTGGAGAATTTGGAAGACTGCTATGAGCAATATGACTGAAGAGAAAGAAAGCAAATTCATTAGAGGTCTTCTGAGGTCATTTCTTTGACAGTTGATTAGCTTATTCTGCCTATCAGAATTCAGAGCAAAATACATTAATATATTCAATACACCCTAATAATTTCTCTGAGTTTAGGAAGGGCTCATGAGCAGATAAATCAATCTATAATGCACCGCAATTGGGCTACAAAATAATTTTTATGCTAAATTTATGAGTACCTCTTATATAAAGGTAACACTAGCTTCATGAACTGAGTTGAGAAAGCCAGAAAGAGTTGAAACAGTGCAGGAAAATACAACTTTTGGTGAGGGCAAATATCACCTCGTCAAAAATGACCCTAACTGATAGATATTGGATATGAGGAAAGAGAACACTAAATGAATTGTTACGCCTGCAGTACATAAGCTCAAAGAAACACTTTGTGTAATGTTCTAGGAATCCCCAAGTTTCCCAGTATCACTGAGGGGACTGGGCACTATTCTTAGCTCTGCGTAAACAGCAATCACTGTTCCTTCTAATTCTTCCAGGAGCTTTTGCCCTGGCCTTGATTGCTTTCCTCACATGCGTGCCTTGGTAAGTACTCTGCTGAATATTCAAAGGAACTTTCTACTCACCTCTGAAACTCTCTCTCTGAAACTCTTTCCTCCCAGAATTCCATACTGTGAGCCCCCACTGCTTTGATCTCCAGGATTCCAGCTCTTGCTCATGCAGAGACCTACAGGACTACCCATGGGTTTGTCCTCTGTGATGCCCCAGACTGACAAGTCTGAATGCAGTAAGTATGGGTCCTTCTAGGGCTCATGTTCCTCCCCACCCCACTTCTCAGGGATCCTTTTTCTTCATTTTGAGATGCCCAGTGTCTTGAAAACCACTTTTTCTAATCTTGTTCTTTTTAAAAATAGTTTCTCTTGCAAGCATAGACCTGGTTCTTGTTATTCCATCCTTTCCAGAAGCTGAATTTCAGTACTGTCTGGCTTCTTACTGATAACTCACTTCTTTTTTTTTTTTAAGATTTTTATTTATTTATTTGTATTTGACAGAGAGAGATCACAAGTAGGCAGAGCAGCAGACAGAGAGAGAGGGGGGAGCAGGCTCTCCGCTGAGCAGAGAGCCAGATGGGGGCTCCATCCCAGGACCCCAGCATCATGACCTGAGCCGAAGGCAGAGGCTTTAACCCACCAAACTACCCAGGTGTCCCTCATTTATTTCTTATTGAAGACATTTTTATTCTGTTAATTATTTAACAGATTATAAGTAATATTGTGTCCTATTCCTCAAAAATGTCTTCATTTTGCTTTCATGTTTGATGTTTTTCCAAAGTAAATATTAAAAATTCCTTTTTTTTTACTGTTTGAAAATTAAAGATGTATTTACATGGACTTGACCTTTTATTTATTGCCTTATTGCATCTAAGTGTCATGCCTTTTGGTTTTAACTAGTATGTTTCTAGGTGTTTTATCTGCTTCATTTGTGATTATGCACTCAGGTCTTTACTTTAGTAGGTCAGACCCATAAATTTCTAGTCCATTCTCTACTGCTGTAATCTGTCCCATGTTCTGTGTATTCTTTCATCTGGAAACTACCATATAAATGTGTTAGAACCCTCTCTTTTCTTCCTATTTCTCATATGTTTTTTTTTTCTGTTCTTATGTATGTGTGTTCCCATGTCTAACAGTTCTTTAATTTTCTTCATTTAACAACTTTTATGCTATTTACTATATGAAAAATCACTTTGTATTTTCAATTCTAGATATTGATTTTGCCCTCATTTAATATTTTAAAGTTATATTATCTCTTCTCATGTGTGGTCCCCATATGTTCGGATTCAGATTTTCAAAGATCTTTTTATTTTTCCCATCCATACAGAAAGGAAAGAAAAATTCCATTCTGTAGCTTGTCTCCTTCGTTGTTAGAGATTATCTGTCGCTTCAAGTGCCCAGGCTTTGTGAGTGGTCTCCTTTACAGCCTCAAGCTGGCCTTCAAGTACCGCCACATCACTATACACCACGTCTACACAGACACTAAGTCCTCGGGGCCAGGCAAGGAGCACTAATGTCAACTTGATTTCTTTACTCTGAGATTCTTCTTCTTCCTCTTTCTAGTTTGAGATAGACCTTCCTTTTTCCCATGTTTTGAAAAAAAATATTTGACATATAATGACATTTTGGTCATGGTTTATCAATAGTTTTTATGAAGTTTTGCCTGGATAGTGATCCACACTAGATCCATTTGCTAAGATTGTCAGAAAAATTTATGTAACTTTTATTATACATTATTTAATTTATTCCATTAATTTATTAAATAATTTATTAAATTCCATTTAATTTATTAAATAATTTACATTATTTAATTTATATAATTTATTATACATTATTTAATTTATAATGACTCAGTGAATACAGGTCGATAGAGAAAAAAAAAAAAAGAAAAAAGCTAAGGCGTAGGCATTTTAAAAGACTTGACCAGAATTACATGATTAGTAAACGTTTGACTATGATTCAAATCCAGGTCATGACATCTCCTGGTTATGCACTTAGCCATTAAATTCTATAACCTATCTTTAAAGAGACAAGACACTTTGGCATCTTACAGATGTATTTTTCTAAAAGGAGAAAGGACCTCAATTGTTTGACCAGTACTTGACTGTTGAGTATAAGTATATACTATGTTCTTTGCTATTTAAGTATCTTGTGAATCTGTTCAAATTACTGGAATTGGAGAAAAGTCCAAGAAAATAAGGAGAAATAACATGATAATAATTAGACACTGGCAGGTGGATCTTGCTTAATGTCTCTTCCTTTGCTGAAAAGTTACACTATTTCAAATTCTGTAGATGGCTACTTGATCCCTTCTTATGAAAATTCTGAGTTTACTGCGTGCCTGCATGGCTCAGTGGGTTAAGCCTCTGCCTTCAGCTCAGGTCATGATCTCAGAGTCCTGGGATCAAGCCATGCATCAGGCTCTCTGCTCAGCGGGGAGCCTGCTTCCCCACCCTCTCTCTCTGCCTGCCTCTCTGCCTGCTTGTGATCTCTGTCTGTCAAATAAATAAATAAAATCTTAAAAAAAGAATATTCTGAGTTTACTTTGTGATGTGCTAACATCAGACTATCTGAAGTTACTCATGACCAGTCCTTGATATTGCTTGTGTTTTATCTATATATCTTGAATTAAAAAACTTACTTAGTGATGTATTGTCCTCAATTCGGTTTGCTATTTCAGTCATTTGCATTTAAAAAGGGGGACACTTAAGGCTCTTTTCTCCTTTCAACAATAAAAGCATCACTTACTCCATGAATGAGGTGAAGTAGATACATGTCATTGATATATCATCATCATCATCATCACCACATCCCTATACCAAAAGGCAAAGTTCAAATTTTTTTCTTTAAATGTTGATATTACCTCTATGATATTTTTCTCCTATCCTGCAGAATTTTCCAAACAGTTGCTCAAAATCACATAAATTTTAGAAACTCCCAGTGAATTATACAGACATAAGCATTTGTGTCTCTGGTACACACAGATTACTGCTCATGTGAAGTTCTAAGTCAGATTGAATCTTACTCTTTTCCATCCAGTCCCAATTAACTGGAAAATAACACTATTTTATAAGCACAAAGTCCTAATAAAATAGAAGATTCTATCCTTAAAGTTTTGTCCCAAGTATTTTTCAATTCTCTTAAAATTGTGAGACTTGCACAGTATAAGCACAATGTCCTAATAAGATAGAAGTTTCTCTCCTTAAAGGTTTGTCCTAAGTATTTTCCAGTTCTCTTAAGATCGCAAGACTTGCACAGGATACCACCCACATGATTATTAGCGAGGAGAATTATATCAGTGATAGAAAAACACTGAAGGACACAGGATGGGACTTTTTCAATGTGACAAAAGTTATGTAAACTTATGGGGACGACTGAACAAAAGAGGCATTTGTCCAGGGGTCAACTTCTAGACCCCCAAAACAGCTACCATCAGGTATGTAAGGTGTAAGTATTTGTGAGGTGTAAGGGATTCATTCTGTTTATGCATGGTGAGAATGCGGACAGATTTTAGAAGCTTGCCTTTCCTATTTTGTACTCCTGTGTTCTTCCACCCATTCCCCCAAACCCCTGCCTGAGTCTGTCTTAGCTACTCTGGAGACTTGAATATCTTTCTGTCTATTGCACTAGGTTCTAAGCACAAACCATTATGACCTCTCTTTGAGATTCAATAAAGTTAAAGTTAGTCACCCCAAAAACAAAGGTCAGTAGGTCCTAGCTTTAGACCTTCGTGAGATCCATTCCTGTATGGTCATATGAAATTCCAAAACTTTAATTAATCAATAAGAGTGGCAAGCTTGACCACCTTGCTAATGACCACATAATCTCGACAATTTTTCAGAAATTAGTCTCAGTCTTGTTTAATCTAATCAATTACTGTAGTAGCATAATTCTTGTCAGTTTATTTGTAGACTGGTACCATAGGCCAATATGAGGAATGAATCCAACTTCTTTAGTGATAAGTATAAGCCACTGAATTAACTGATGCCACATCTACCCATTTTAATATATTTAATTTTAAATAAGTCACTCTATTAATTCAGGAACTTTTCACTGGTTACTTGCATCTAAGTGTAACTTAATTGATATATTTTCTCAAAATTGGCCACGAGTTATCCTATTCTTGAATACATTTTTATGGGTTTCTTCGTGTTTCTTAGTTATACATTTTTAGAGGTAGACTTTGTATGTATGAGTTTCTAGGTCATAGTCAGATGTTAAAGCTTCAGTGTCTGCTAAGCAAGCGCCCTCCAGAAAGGTCGTATTAATTTATGTGGCCAACAGCATTACATAATCACCAATAGTAGGGTGAGGAGGAAGAGGAGGAAGAGGGGCACATGGAGAGGAAGGGCAACGATTACTACTACTACTTTTTAATTTTGGTCATGGGTAAGGTTCTGTGTCCCCTGAGAAAAAGGTGTTGCCTCTAAAATTCAATTCAAAGACCTACAGAGATTTCTTTTCTTGAATGCACTGGATTGTGTTTTTAAGCATGACTGACAAAATTATCTTAAAAAATTCAAATGAGGGGCTCCCGGGTGGCTCAGTGGGTTAAAGCCTCTGCTTTCGGCTCGGGTCATGATCCCAGAGTCCTGGGATCGAGCCCCGAGTCGGGTTCTCTGCTCAGTGGGAAGCCTGCTTCCTCCTCTCTCTCTGCCTGCCTCTCTGCCTACTTGTGATCCCTCTCTCTCTGTCAAATAAAAAAAAAATTTAAATGAAATGTAAGGTTGAAGAGTTAAGTAAATATTTCAGAATATAAATTTTAAGAGAGAGTGACAACAAAAAGGAAAAGGCTCAATAGAGAATCTAATACTTTCTAGAGAGACTCATACACAGACACATTAACCTCAAATTTCAGAAGGATTGAAATAAAACAAAGAATGTAAAAGTGGAGATAATAAAAGACATTTTCAATATAATATAAATGATATTCAAAAAGTACTATCAATTACCTAGAAACCAAGAAAAAATTCAACATGTACTTTCATCAGCTACCAAATTATTTACCATACAGGCATAGAATAAAAACATTTTCAAACAGAAAAATTCAGAACATTTGCCTGTTTTACACTCCTCTCTTAGGAGTGCTTCAAGTTGTGTTCTGGCAAATCCAAAAGGTAAGCCAAGAAGTAATAAGCAGGGATGCCTGCGTTGCTTAGTGGGTTAAGCCTCTGCCTTCAGCTCAGGTCATGATCTCAGGGTCCTGGGATCGCATCCTGCTTCAGGCTCTCTGATCAGCAGGTGGCCTGCTTCTCCCCCCTCTCTCTCTGCCTGCCTCTCTGCCTACTTGTGATCTCTGTCAAATAAATAAATAAAATCTTTAAAAGAAAAAAAAAAGAAGTAATAAGCAAACAGTGGATCCAATCTAAGAAATGAAAGAAAAGGCATTCCAGTTGAAAGATCAAGAATTAGAAGTGTAGGGATGCCTGGGTGGCTCAGTTGGTTAAGCGGCTGCCTTCAGCTCAGGTCATGATCCCTGCATCCTGGGATCGAGTCCCACATCGGGCTCCTTGCTTGGCCTCTTCCTCTGCCTACCACTCTGCCTGAGCTCATGCTCTCACTCTTGCTCTCTCTCTAATAAATAAATAAATAAAATCTTTAAAAAAAAGAATTAGAAGTGTAAATGTATTATTTTTAGACATGATGATGACTGTCAATAAAAAAAAAGTCAAAGTAATCTAAGAGAGTTACAGGTTGACTTTGTAGATAGTATCTGTGCTTACTAGGTACATTACATTTTATGGATTATAAGATAAATTTTAGAAATAAAAATGCTTTTATTATAATTACATGTATTAATAAAAATGTGTTAATAGAAGACTATGTCACTGAAATTTTGTGTATCATAAATCATAAGCAGATGTATGTGTGTACATATGCAACACTTAGTAACTGTCTTCTCTATCAGTAGATATATGGGAACTCTATATCCACTAAGTTTTTTGTAATCAATGAATCTCCTCATTTATTGACAGCTCTGTGGATTTCTAGCTTGATGAATCCTAATATACCTGAGCCCTTCTTAGAGAATAACTTACTAGTCAAAAATGCACAAGAGGGACGCCTGGGTGGCTCAGTTGGTTGAGCAGCTGCCTTCGGCTCAGGTCATGATCCCAGCGTCCTGGGATCGAGTCCCACATCGGGCTCCTTGCTCGGCAGGGAGCCTGCTTCTGCCTCTGCCTGCCACTCTGTCTGCCTGTGCTTGCTCTCTCTCTCTCTCTCAAATAAATAAATAAAATCTTTAAAAAAATTTAAAAAATTTCACAAGAACTTGCATCTTTTCAAATAAGTGTTTTTGTTTTCTTTGAGCACATACTAACTAGTGGAAGACCTGGATCCTGTGGTATTTCAATTTTTAATTTTTTTGAGGATCCTCCGTACTGTTTTCCCTAGTCTCTGCAACAGTTTGCATTCTCACACAGTGCAAAGGACTTCCTTTTCCTCCACATCCTTGCCAACACTTGCTGTGTCTGGTGTTTTTTATTTTATCCTGACAGGTGTGAGGTGACTGTTCACTGTGGTTTTTATCTGCCTTCCCTGAGAATGAGTGATATTGAGCATCTTTTCGTGTCTCTGTTTGCTTTTGGAAAAATGTCTATTCAGCTCTTCTGTCCATTTGTAATTGGATTTTTTTAGTTAGTGTTGAGTTGTATCCGTTCTTTATACGTTTTAAATATTTGTTGTAGAAAAATGAAAATCAGAGCGGCAAGAGACCAAGGGACACTCGGAGTAGTGGAAGTATTCGAATTTATTTCAGGATGGTGGACCTAGATGAGCTCATACTCAAAGCTCTGGGGTCACAAGGCTCTCATAGGGGACGGCAGGCAGGCAGGTTCCCAGGGCTAGGCTGACTGCTGGTAGGTGGGTTTAAATTAGGGGAGCCAGAGCTGCTTTGGGCAGGAACAGTAGTGCAGGGAGCCGGTGGTGGGAAGCCTGTTTACAGAAGGAGAAAGGGCTGGTTATCTCTTACTGCCAGGAGGGCTTCTGCTTATCTCTGGCTTATTGTTAGTAACTTTCTATTTTCTGGGGCCTCCTGGCCTGGGCCAGCTCTGGGTCATTTTCTGCTTCATATTAACCCCTTATCAGATATATCTTTTGCAAATAACTTTTCCCATTTAGGAGGTTGCCTTTTGTTTTGTTGATGAGCAACCCAAGTGTCCACTGCTAGATGAATGAATCAAGAAGGGACAGATATGTGCAATGTCGTATTCGTTAGCCATAAAAAAGAATGAGATCGTCCCATTGGCAAAAACATGGGTGGACCCAGAGGGAATAAGCCTAGGTGAAATCAGTTAGCCAGAGAAAGACAAATATATGATTTTATTCATTGGTAGAATTTAAGAAGCAAACAAAGAAAAATAGACAAAAAAGACTCTTAAATAGCAAAGACTGATGGTTCCCAAAGGGAAGTGGAGGGGGTGCTGAAATAAATAAAAGAGATGCAGAGTGCACCTCCCTTCGTGACACTGAGTAACCTGCAGAATTGATGAACCATGTTAGCGCACACCTGAAACTAATGTAAGACTGTGTGTTAATTATACTTCAAGAAATTCACGAGAACACAGGATTTCAGACAAGTAGTACCTTGCCAGGAATGGACAACAATCCCTGTATGGACAGATGAAAGATTACTCTGAACTTTGCTGTCAGAGGGAGGCAAGGCAAGGGGGTCAACCCTCAGAGACCCTTTGCCCTTCTTTGCTCTGGCTAAATTTATTGGTCCTTCAGGATAATCACAAATCCTTACCACTGTTTCTCCACAAGGGGCTGCCCTGAAACTAGGAGAAGCTGTTTCCTGGAAAGGTACAATATGGTAATCTTCCTATTCTGCAAGTTCTGCTAAACATAGCCTGAGGGACAATGCATACATCTCCTAACTCAGGGGGCAGCGATTTGGGCTGACAAAGCCTTGGGGAGGGCCCTTCCCCATGGCATTCTGACAGCAGAGTGGGGAGCAGGCCAGACCTTCCAAAGGCCTCTGCCCTCTTTGGAAACCTTCCATCACCCCTGGCACCCTCTGTGTTACATTTTAGCAAGCCAGGTGTGACTGCTGACTTCCTGCTCCCCATTAACCCCAACAGTTACTGGAACTGCTCCATGGTGGATCCTTACTGTGGCGCAAAGAAAGTTAACAATTTGTTTTCATAAGACTCAGACCACCCCTCTCTACTTCCTCCTCAGCTTTCCTCCACTCTTAGCGATTTGTGTTTTTATTTGCCTTTTGGATAGCAGGCAAAAATATCAGAAATTCCCTTTTAATGAGGCAGAGATGGTGGGTGCATCCATATTGTGATCTAAATTATGGCACAAAGTCTAAATGCTTTTAAATTACCTGACTCTAACCAGTCCCATCTAAGGTCGCACTTTAAGAAACAAATGGTATTAAAGTAGACACCCATTTTTGGAAGGCACACAGAGGTATCCTAGGCACCTCACATCATCCCAATGTGAGCAATTGCTTTCTCAGGTTAGATTAAGTGGACAGTCTAATTTCATCTGGGATCTATAATAGGGGGCATCACTAGCTTTTCTGCTGCTCATAAAGGAAGTTGTGGAGAGTGTCCCATCCAGGCTGGGGGTACTGGGGCACAGGTAGGACAGGGCTATGCAGAAGTCTTCATAAATGCCAATCTTAGAAAAAACCCTATGACAAGAGGAAAGGGATCTAAAGAGTACTAGTGGTTAATTTCAAGCTTCCCCAGGGTCTCTGGAATTTGCCCAGGAACCTGAAGTGGAAAATTTAAAAAGACACATGAAAGGAATAGCGACAACTGGAATTCTCTAGAAACACTTGGAGAAAAGTAGTCCAGAATTTGATTTTTGGAAGGGATGCATTGATTTGAGTTGAAAAACAGGAATCTCGGTTCATTGATACAATGTTTCTATGAAAGGAAGATAGATAAAAGTAAATAAAACATGAAATTACAAGTCCTTCCCAAATGTGACTATGTAGCTTAAAGTTTCACATTGCTGTGATTAAATAAGCTCCGCTGGAGATCGGCTTGCAGGGCGTTAGGTGCTGAAATGGGGCTGTCTAGGCAGTTCTTTATCATTGAACCAGAAAATGAAACTAGATGGAAATGTTAAAAATAAACTTGTTAGTGGGAGAAAAGCGCTCGATGTCATTATGCTTATGAAAAGAACATTCTCCACAAAACAAACATTTCCTACCCACCCCAAACCCTAATATTTAATCAGAATAAGCTGTTTTAGCATTTTGCAAAAGTTCCGTGTGGTATCTTCTATTTGCATGCTCCTGAACCTAGTGTTATATCTGCCTCCGTTTTTGCCAAAGATACTATTTTTACCCTTCTGTTTAGTCATAGTGATGCAGTTTTAGAATATAAGTGAGGTTCAGTGGGGTGGCGTCCATAGCTGAAGACCAAGAAAGAATTCTTGAGATGTCTTTGGTGCAGAATGGTGGTTTATTAAAGCATTGGACAGGACCCATGGGCAGAAAGAGCTGCTGCCCTGGAGTTGTAAGGGGTGGCTGATTATTGACTGTGGGGTTGAGGGAGGAAAAAGGGAGATTTCAAAAGAACTTTCATATGCTAAAGAGGACCAACAAGAAACCAGGTACCAGAGGCCTTGCAATTTTCAAGGTTTTTCCCTCTAGCAAGGTATTAACATCAAGAGAGTTGGGAGATTCCTGGGAGAGCTTCACACTTGCCCCACCCAGGAGTGGAGAGTAGCAGTGATGAGGGAGCAGAAGGCTGGCTGAGGACAAAGCAAAAGGCTGACACCTTGCAATCTCCCCCTCACCCCCACTCCTGGGTGGGACAAATGTAACATTCTTTAAGAATGTCCCAACTATCTTAATGTTAATGGCTTGCTAAGAGGGAAAAGCAACCTTGACCTGGGCAAGACCTGAAAGTTCTATTGAAACCTCCCTTTCCCTTACCTTTACCCTTGAGATGTCTCAAGAATTCTTTCTTGGTCATCAGCTCCGGACCTCACCCCACCGAACCTCACCTATATTCTAGAACCTCATCAGCAGGAAGGGTGCAGTGTGTCCGCTTGTGCTCTGTCCTCAGCTTGCCTTCTGTTCCGCCATCAGTTGTGGAACATGATTCCAAAGAGAAACAAGAAAGTTCTCATTTTGTTTTTCATATAATCGCTCTCTCGTTCTGCCTCATGATATTGCAGGGCGTGTTTTTACAGGGCAAACCTCGAAGATACAGTCTGCTCCAAATAGTGTGACAAATTAAGTGTCCTAGAGATTTTTTAATAGAACCATTTAGCAGCCTTTCACCAGATGTGTACACGGTATGAATAAAAATGTTATTTTGGCCTTCCTGAGTTTTGCAGTGTTGGGTCCGTAATCAAAGGAGTGAGATTGATACACAGCAAAGGTCAAGCAAAGCTTTTATTTCATGCTAAGCATCAAGAATCAAAGTGACCGGCCAGGGCCATCTCTTACAAAGAGAGGCGACCCCTCTCTGCTTACAGACTGGCTTTTAAGGGCAACGGCCATGTGGTTGGGCCTGGCTACGCACAGGTGGCCAATGACACAGAGAAAACTGCACAGTCAGGCTAAGTCACACATAAGTGACCAACTGAGTTACAGTTTACCCTATAGTAGACATTTGAACTACCCTATCACCTTGGTCAGAATTGGTGCCCAAAGGGCGAGGTCCACACACCTTGGTAGCTAGGGAGACAGTATGCGCGCCCCACTGATTGGATACCTCCACCTGGCCTGACCCGCCCTTGGATTTGGGCTTTGTTACCTGGGACTGGTTTCAGGGTCTTGTTTTAAGTAAGTCCCCTGGGGGGAAAAGGGGCAGGGACAGTTTAAGTTTTACTGCTTAAACAACAAAATGGCTATTCAACCGAAATGGAGTGGTTTTGGCTAAAGAGGCCCTTACAGCAGCACTGCACACTCATACTTCCAATGGGACAATTGATCATTTGTAATGAATTAGCGTCATACAATGTGATCGGTGATATGGACAAAATTGGCTGGAGTTAAGTAAGTCAATGAACATTTACTATTGGAACCATGTTAAAAATATGAGGAATTCTGTCCCATAAAAGCCATAAAGGAGATGTTCATCATCCTGAGAGACATGTGGAAAGTTGCTGTTATTTCTTTTTTTACACTTTCCTGTATACCAAAGGAAAATGGGAATCATACAAAATTTTTTTTAATTATTAGCAAACATATTCAGAGAAGGAGAATGTAATACTTCTTTATACAGTTTCCAGTATGTGTTTGGGATTTTCTAAAAATAGTTCATTTTTAAAAATACTCAAATAGTGATCTTTTTTTTTTTTTACTA
>ML112169.1:4994-27324 GCA_003697995.1 Taxidea taxus jeffersonii | reverse complement strand
GAACATAGGAGATGGGAAAGAAAAATAAAACAAGAAGAAAACAGGGAGGCAGACAATAAAAGACTCTTGACTATAGGGAACAAACTGAGGGTTGCTAGAGAGGTGGTGGGTGGGAAGATGGGGTAACAGGGTGAAGGGCATTATAAAGGGTGCTAGAAGTAATGAGCACTGGGTGTTGTATGCAACTGATAAATCAATGGATTCTACCTCTGAAATTAATAATACAGAAAATGTTAACTGAATTGAACTTAAAAAATTTTTTTAAAAACCACATGATTGGGGTGCCTACATGGCTCAGATGGTTAAGCATCTGCCTTCAGCTTATGTCATGATGTCAGGGTCGGATCATGCCCTGCATCAGGCTCTCTGCTTGGCAGGGAGCCTACTTTTCCCTCTCTCTCTGCCTGCCTCTGCCTATTTGTGATCTCTCTCTCTCTCTGTCTGTCAAATAAATACATAAAATCTTAAAAAAAAAAAAAAAAGTAAAACCAAGCATGCTATCTTTAAACACACACACACACACACACACACACACACACACATGATCATTTCAATAGATACAGAGAAAGCATTTGACAAGGCACAACATCCATCCATAATAAAAAACCTCAACAAAGTAGGTTTAAAGGGAATATACCTCAACATAATAAAGTCCTTATATGGAAAACCCACAACTAACATCATACTCAATGGTGAAAAACTGAGAGATTTTCCCCTAAAGTCAGGAACAAGAAGACAAGGATGTCCACTCTTACCACTTTTATACAACATAGTATTGGAAGTCCTAGACACAGCAATCAAACAAGAGAAAGGAATAAAAGGTATCCAGATTAGTAAGAAGTAAAACTTTCACTATTTGTAGGTGACATGATACTATATATATAGAAAACACTAGACTCCACCAAAATCTACTAGAACTGACAAATGATTTCAGTAAGGTTGCAGGATACAAAATTCAATGAACAGGAATCCACTGCATTTCTACACACCAATAATGAAGTAGCAGAAAGAGAAATTAAGAAAACAGTCCAATTTACAATTACACCAAAAATAATAAGATTCCTAGGAATAAACTTAACCAAAGAGGTGAAAGACCTGTACTCTGAAAACTATAACACACTGACAAAAGAAATTGAAGATGACACAAAGAAACAGAAAGGCATTCCATGCTTATGAGTAGAAAGTACAGATATTGTTAAAATGCCTATACTACCCAAAGCAATCTACACATTTAATGCAATCTCTATCAAGTTTGCAAAACAAAATTACTATTAAAATAATAATTACTTGAAATTGGAAGGACTCAAATTTGCAAGAAATATGCTACCTGATGAAATGTTGCTTGTCAGGCTTTAGATCTCCCTAAATCTTTAAAAGAGAATTTCTTCAGGCATTGGCATAGGTAAAAATATTTTGGTTGGAAGGTCTATTGAAATGGTTCTGATTGAAAAAAAACACTACTTTTAAAAAAGAGAATAAAACCAGAACATTGACATTGACTAATTCAAAAATTGTTCTCTAAGTTAAATTACAAATACATAAATTTATATCATTAAAATTAATTATATCATAAAGCAGAAAACCAGCTTACTCTTAGTGTTGGGAAGATGTTTTTAAGAGTTGCTACTGCTATAGTACTGGCACAAAAACAACACATTGACCAGTGGAACAGAGTAGAGAGTCCAGATGTGGACCTGCAACTCTATGGTTAAAAAAATCTTCAACAAAGCAGGAAAAAATGTACAGTGGAAAAATGAGAGTCTCTTCAATAAATGGTGCTGGGAAAATTGGACAGCCATGTATAGAATGAAATTCGATCATTCTCTTACAACATACAGAAAGATAAACTCAAAATGGATAAAAGACCTCAACATGAGGCAGGAATCTATCAAAATCCTAGAGGAGAACATAGGTAGTAACCTCTTCGACACTGGCCACAGCAACTTCTTTCAAGATATGTCTCCAAAGGCAAAGGAAACAAAAGTGAAAATGAACTTTTGGGACTTCATCAAGATCAAAAGCTTCTGCACAGCAAAGGAAACAGCCAACAAAACAAACAGGCAACCCACAGAATGGGAGAAGATACTTGCAAATGACAATACAGACAAAGGGCTGATTCCAAGATCTATAAAGAACTCCTCAAACTCAACACTCAAAAAACAGATAATCACATCAAAAAATGGGCAGAAGACATGAACAGACACTTCTCCAATGAATACATACAAATGGCTAACAGACACATGAAAAAATGTTCATCATCATTAGCCATCAGGGAGACTCAAATCAAAACCACATTGAGATACCACCTTAAACCAATTAGAATGGCCAAAATTAACAAGACAGGAAACAACAAGTGTTGGAGAGGATGTGGAGAAAGGGGAACCCTCTCACACTGTTGGTGGGAATGCAAGTTGGTGCAGCCACTTTGGAAAACAGTGTGGAGATTCCCTAAGAAATTAAAAATAGAGTTACCCTATGACCCTGCAATTGCACTACTGGGTATTTACCCTAAAGATACAGATGTAGTGAAAAGAAGGGCCATCTGTACCCCAATGTTCATAGCAGCAATAGCCATAGTCGCCAAACAGTGGAAAGAACCAAGATGCCCTTCAATGGATGAATGGATAAAGAAGATATGGTCCATATATACAATGGAGTATTATGCCTCCATCAGAAAGGATGAATACCAAACTTTTGCATCAACATGGATGGGACTGCAGGAGATAATGCTGAGTGAAATAAGTCCAGCAGAGAGAGTCAATTATCATACAGTTTCACCTGCTTATGGAGCATAAGGAATAACACAGAGGACATGGGGAGATCAAGAAGAGAAGTGGGTTGGGTGAAATCAGAGGCAGAGACAAATCATGAGAGATTGTGGACTCTGAGAAACAAACTGAGGGTTTTGGAGGGGAGGGGAGGGGATGGGAGGATGGGTGAGCCTGGTGGTGGATATTAAGGAGAGCACCTATTGCATGGAGAACAATGAATCTTGAACAGTGAAAAAATAAAATAAAAAATTTTTTAAAAAGAGTCGCTACTGCTGGATATGTTTAGGTTTTGACCCAAAAATGCTGTCTAAGTATACAGCTAAGACCTATTTTTCCTGCAGTAATTGAAAAGGAAATATTCAGAGCAAAACCAGAAATTTAATATGCAAAAGGGTAGGGAAGTTATCAGTTAAGATTTCAGTTAGATTTCAAAAGTCTATGATGATAAAAAATGAAGCCACAGAAACCACAATAAACTCTGCTACAGAAATCTCAAAAAGTATGACTAATTTGGCCATGTTCATGAGGCCAAATATGCTTTTAAAGAAGCATATATAGTAAACATAGGAGTCTTCTTCCACATTCCCTAATTTTCATTTCTGATCATTAGTATTTACTTTCACTGTGTTTTTCAATAAGACAGCATAATACTTGGACAGTAGTCCTTAAAACCAAGTCTTGTGTTTGAATCGCAGTCCTACAACTTAGTGGCTACATTTATGCGTTAATGGATTTAACTTCTCCATGGTTTAGGG
The DNA here is from genome assembly GCA_003697995.1 of Taxidea taxus jeffersonii. NCBI lineage: Eukaryota > Metazoa > Chordata > Mammalia > Carnivora > Mustelidae > Taxidea > Taxidea taxus. The sequence continues at coordinate 23,798 of ML112169.1, read as the reverse complement.
TCCTCATCATTAAAATGTGGATATTAACACCCATTTTTTTAAGTGTTGGAAGAGTAAGATGAATTAGTGCAAGTAGTTACCAATATAATAGTAGGTAGTAGGTGCTCCATAAAATTTTATTTACTTACTTACTTGCAATGTTGGTGTTTTCTATGTTTTCAAGTGTTTTCCTGCTACTCATGAACTAAGAAAAATACATAAGCAATGTAATGAGCACTGGGTGTTATATGCAACTAATGAATCTTTGAATACTACATCAAAAACTAATGATGTACTGCTATATGCTGGCTAATTAAACATAATTAATAAATAAGTAAAAGAAAAAAATCTTCTCTGAAAAAAAGGCTAAATCTCAGCATCTTGTCATTCCATTTATAGTATCAATTTTGAGCATTTAAAAGTAAATTTATTCCCAGGAAAAATGGCAGCATGGACACAGGCTTGCAAAACCTTCCTCCCAAAACACAACCAACCCAAAGTGAACAGGGTAAAGGATATATCACCAGGTCTGCAACTAAGAGAAGAGTCCAACCTTGTACTACTAACCTTAGGAAATGGTCAAAATGTAAAACCACTGAACAAATTCAAAAGAATCAGCACATTTCTTTATCTCATGTAAGCCTGGCAAGAGTCTATCAAAGTAAGTTTTGTTATTATCATTATCTTACAGATGATGCACAACAGGTAAGTAAAGTACCTAACAACCTACTGCCAGGAAGTGGCAGAGCTGGAACTCAAACTGTGGCAGCCCAACTGAGAGCACACACTTTTAAGGACCACATTATATAAGCAGAAATTAACTTTTTAAAAAAGAGTGAAAAAATCCACACATTATAGGCACACCTGTCCCTTGGATTCCTACCAGCTGACCAGATATTTGTCTAAGGCAAAAAGGCTACCTGCAGCCCTGCTGATTGGTGGTGATGAGACATCTGATAGCCTGCGGTTCTGGCCAGCATCAGCTCAAGACATTAGCTGGACTGGGTCCTATAGAGTGGGTGTGCCACTCAGGACCACCCCAGTTTTTATGATTTGCTAGAAGATCTCATAGGACTCAGCATATAGTTGTGTTCACAGCTGAGATTTATTGCAATGAAAGGATACAAAGCAAAATCAGCAAAGGGGAAAAGTGCATGGAAGAAGTTTGGATGAAACCAGGTGCCAGATTCCAAGAGTCCTTTCCCAGGGTGTGCTTAATTCCTCTAGCAACAAGTTGTGACAATAAATAAGAAGTATTATCTGACCAGGGAGCTCATCAGAGACACTGCCAATGGTATTTACTGCTCTGTAGGCACTCCCTGCAAAGCATGTACCAAAATTCTGGACTCCCAAAAGGCAGGCAGGAATTAAGCATAAGTACATTCTTTGCATGTTTTAGGCACAGTGAGCCACCATTTTCATTTAGGGAAAGTTTTCCCTCAGTCCAGGGTACCATTACTGCCAAATTTCCAGAGAACACCAGAAGGGCCAACCTTGCAAGCAGTCTTTTCTAAGAACAGGCAATCTCAGGCCTACTCTAGTATTTTTCTGCACAGTAAACATGAAACACTTAAAACCTTGATCTGAGTTTCCCTCTATGACCCTGTAACATTGCCCCGTAACATTCTACAACTCTTTATTTATAATTTTCTTATAATTTCGATTTCTTCACCATTCTCTATGCCCATTGGCCTACTCTATCCACTGAAATTTGTACTTATTATAATTCAGTTACTTCTGAAAAAGATCCCCTCTGAATTACTAACAACACAAGGGCAGACTCTCTGGCCCTCTGGAGAATCAGAGAGAAGTAGGCATTTTGCCTGATGGTAGCCAAGCTATAACTTTGTAGCAATTTAATTGTTTTCCCCTCTACCCCACCCTCTGGCACCACACAAGACCTACTGATGAATTCCCAAAGTTTGGGTAAGTTCCTAGATGGCAAATAATAATGATCCATTAAAGTTCATGAAGTTCAGGGGTGCCTGGGTGGCTCAATGGGTTAAAGCCTCTGCCTTCGGCTCAGGTCATGATCCCAGGGTCCTGGGATCGAGCCCTGCATTGGGCTCTCTGCTCAGCGGGGAGCCTGCTTGCCTTCCCCTCTCTCTGCCTACTTGTGATCTCTGTCTGTCAAATAAACAAATAAAATCTTTATTAAAAAAAAAAGTTCATGAAGTTCATCATTCAATGTACACATATAACCATCAGTTATGTGCAAGGCATTGTGTTAAAAGCAGTGAATAAATGTGAAGCTGAATTCAGATATACCCTACACTGACGGAGTATAGGTCTTCTTAGGAGGCATTTTTAAGTAACTCTCCTTTAAGATAAGAAGTGATCAATAAGCATACATAACCAAAGGGTAGAGAATACAAGCAAGGCTGGGAGTATAACAGTGGATGAAAGAGTCAAGGTTTCTACACTCATTACCAGAGAAGGATCTGTGGGAGGTGGCATCAGAGAAAAGACCTGGCCAATACCAGCATATGTCAGTATGATGGCATAGTGTTGACATGATGGAAAAGAGTTGACATGGTTGTCAAAGGTTACCAAAGGAGCCACATGAAGCTGGACGGGACAGTTTCCTGATCCAGTGTGACTACTTACGTTCTTATTCACAAAATACTATGCACAATATTTGATCTCAAAAAAAAAAAAAAATCCCTGCTCTACAAGGCTCTTCAACATTCCTTTCATAGTCTGGCAGCATGAATTTTGCCCTGTTTTGTAGATAAAAATGGACACTATTCAATATTGCACTGATGGGATAAAAATTTGCATGGGTCTTAGGTTTATTATTAGGAAATGCTAGAAATGTATTCTGTATCTACTAATTAAATAAGGTAGGATTCATTTTAGACAATGTCTGTAATAGGTTTAGAATCAACAATATAATCTGTGAGTGATAAACTACAATAAACAAAAGAATATGCTCATTTTTTTTTATTCAAGAAATTGAATTCTTCTGACTCAATTTTTCCAGGCATGTGTCATAGGGTTTTTTGCTGTTTATTTGTTTGTTTGTTTGTTTTATGGAAGCTATACTTCCCACCTGACAGGATTTATTCTCACCATTAGGATATATTTAGTTTTTCTTTCTGATCTTTGCTTTTTCTCATTTATATTCTTCTCTCTTCCTTTTCTCCCATTTGCTCTTTCCCTCTCTATGCTAGCTTCTCTTAAACACTTGATCCATAACCAGGGATCTGAGTTCCAACATAAGTGGCATTTTTGTAAGAACTTGTTTGGTCAGTTGGATCCTGAGGTTATTATGGAGCAGGTATTCATTAGAAGTTGAAGAACATGAAGCAGACTTTAAAAAAAGAGAGAGAGAGAGATTTTATTTATTTATTTGAATGAGAGACAGATAGTGAAAGAGATAGCGAGAGAGAAGAGGGAGAAGCAGGCTCCCACTAAGCAGGGAGCCCAATGTGGGGCTAGATTCCAGAACTCTGGGCTCGTGACCTGAGCCGAAGGCAGACACTTAACTGAGCCACCCAGGCACCCCAAGAAACGGTCTTTTGTTAAGATTTTCAAGTTCATGGGACGCCTAGGTGGCTCAGCTGGTTAAGCGACTGCCTTCGGCTCAGGTCATGATCCTAGCGTCCTGGGATCGAGTCCCGCATCGGGCTCCTTGCTCAACAGGGAGCCTGCTTCTCCCTCTGCCTCTGTCTGGCTCTCTGCCTGTGCTTGCTCCCGCTCTCTCTCCAACAAATAAATAAATAAAATCTTTAAAAAAAAAAAAGATTTTCAAGTTCATTTTTTTTTTAATTTTTTTTTTTTAATTTATTAGAGAGAGAGTGAGCACAAGAGCACGAGCTCAGGCAGACAGAGTGGTAGGCAAAGGCAGAGTGGTAGGCAGAGGCAGAGGGAGAAGCAGGCTCCCTGCCAAGCAAGGACCTTGATGTGGGACTCGATCCCAGGACGCGGAGATCATGACCTGAGCCAAAGGCAGCCGCTTAACCAACTGAGCCACCCAGGCGTCCCTCAAGTTCATTTTTAAGGACAAATGTCATGCTCAAATCAAAAGACTGTCATTTCACTCTTAAAACATCTGAAGATTTACAATCTCTGTGCCCCATATCTGCTGAACTCAGACATATAGGCACCAGGTGACACACTTCATTGGACTGCCCTACAACTTTCTCCAAAATTGTAATGCCGAATTCCCACTGGCTTAGTATGTCCTAAAACTGTGTTTGTTTCCTCAACTCTTCGCTTCATTACCTTAATTTTTCTCAGTACCCTAGCTACCTTTATGGACACTCTGTCTTTACGATTTTGATTTTCCAAAAACAAACAAGTCTATTTTCATTAGCAAGAAAGCAGCCCAAAACAAACATCTTTAAATAAGTTGGAGAAATTAGTCAACAATATGAAATATTTCAAGCTGAAGTTCGATAGTAAATGCTGTCTGCATCTATCCAAGCATGTGGTCATATATTACCCCTCTCTTTATTTTGTATTTTATTTATAGATATGTTCCATTAAGTGACTGACCTGTTCTTCACTCTATAGCATTTTAAAATTTTACAGCCTTATTTTTTTTTCATGAAGATCTGTAGTTTAGATTTATTATTTACCACAAAATAGATGACTTTTGCCCCTAAACTCATTATTTGTCCTTATTACAATTATAGAACTCTGAAATAGTTTGTCAGAGTTAGTTGTTTCTTACTTCTATTTCTAAAAGTAGAAATCCCAGCAGATGCCTTCCCTATTCTTTTCACTTAAAATACAACTAAAAGATCTTATTTCAATCTTATTCTGAAATGGCACAGTTCACTGAATTCCAAATGAAACTTATGATGATATTTCCATTAAAAGTCAATTCATAATTAAGCAATAAAAAATTTACTCCAGGATGACCCATGCATTATAAGGCTATTTCAAAAACCTAAATATGTAGAAAAATCTACTTTGCTTTTTAAAGCAGCCAAAAGTCATAACAGCTTTCTAAATTCAAAATCCAGAAGTAGTTTTGATTTTTTATGAAATTAATGCTATTAATCTTATCAATAGCTTGAGACCTTAATATAATTTTTAATGCCAACTTTACTACTGTATTTAGAAATATTTTCTAGACATTTCTAAGTTTTGATACTTCTCCCTATATAAGCTCCAGAAAGATTTTTCAGACTGTTTTCGCAAAGGAAAAAATTATTTTTCCTACTACCCTTCTAAGTTCTCCGGCTGGGGCTCTATAAATTAGGCTGACAAAAGGCAGATTCACGAGAGAAAAGCATACAAATATATTTATACTAACATATAACTTTATACATTTAATATAATATTTAATATGGTTTTCATGACATGGAAGCCTTCAAAAGGAAATGAGGACCCAAAGAAGAGGTTAAGCCTGATCATTTTTATACTCGGTTTGATGAAGAGTGAAAAGTTGTAGGAAAATGTGACAGAGCAAAAGGATATGAGTTAGAGGTAGTAAACTGGGAGAAACTTAGCAAGGCCTATGCATTTGGAGTCCTCTCAGTCTTCAGAGATACAGACGTTCCCTTCCTCCAGATGAAAGGAAGGCACCTCTCACACCAGGGTCTTCTAATCAACTTGGGAGGAAGATCAGAAAGTCCTCTCTATACATGCTGTCTCTCAAATTCTGTCAGCTTAAAATATTCGGTATCCCAAGGTGCCATATTTTGGGGTAGCATGTTCTAAACTTCAAGCAATGTGAAGTTGGATGAGCCTAAAGACTAAATAACATAAGAGGCATTAGCTCAAGCGGAGTCCCAAAGGAGATACAATGGAGAATCAGTCACTTGACTAACAAACTAAAAAAGATTAATACAAGTAACTTCTTAGAACTTATTATATCTTGGGCCCCAAATCTACTATAGACATTTAAAGTATACAACAACCCAAAAGATTGATAAGGCCCACCAACTAGATTTTTATATGGTGTTTATAATTATTACCCAACCAAGCCCTTCTCATACAGCAAAATAGCCTTCACACTGCACAAAGCAAGTGGGGTGGGAAAGGGCTGTCACAGAGACTACAATATGAATCACATGCTCCGTAGTTGTGCAAGGCAATGGTCCTCTACCAACCCTCTATAATGTTTTATTTTTAACAATAATAAAAATTAAAAGCACAATTTTAAGACAGTTATGCTTTACCCAGAAGGCGTTTTCTGTAACTCATCAGTGTAACTACTGAAAAGATTTTATTATGATAAGAAAATAAGAATGTGAGGTAAATAAAACTGCTATTAATTTCCTTAATTTATAAAATGTTAAATACCATAGACTCCTTCCTTTATTAAAAAAAATTAATATTTTATAAGCAAAGCGACATTTTAAAGATTTTATTTATTTATTTGACAGAGAGAGACACAGGAAGAGAAGGAACACAAGAAAGGGGAGTGGGAGAGAGAGAAGAAGGCTTCCTACTAAGCAAGGAGCCCAACATGGGGCTCAATCCCAGGACACTGGGATCATGACCTGAGCAGAAGGCAGATGCTTAAAAACTGAGCAACCCAGGCACCCCACAAAACCTCATTTTAAGTACAGAGAGATTTTAACAGGAATTCAAGATATTACTCTACTCAAAGCTACTTAAAGAAAATAAGCTAAAAATCAGAGAAGTAAAAATAAGTTAATTGGATTAATACCTTCATGGTAATACTTATTTTGTCTCTATCATGGAACTATTAGCTTCTGAAGGAGAGATGCAAGGTCATGTTTAACTTTGCTCTCCTAGTATTTAGCTTCTGGCAAAACAAGGCACTAAAAAACAGGTGAATGCACGAATGGAACAAAAACAAACCAAAGTTACCTGATTACCATATGAAAAACAGGATGTAGAAAATGTTTCAAATATGTGTTTAGGGGCACCTGGTGGCTCAGTTGGTTAAGCATCTGACTCTTGATTTCAGCTCAAGCCATGATCTCAGGATTGTGAGACTGAGCTCCACATCGGGCTCCACACTGGGTATGGAGTCTGCTTAAGATTCTCTCTCTTCTTCGCCCTCTGTCCCTCCCCCCACTAAAAATAATAAACAAACAAAGAATGGACTTCGATCTCATGTTGTGTGTGGCCAGTTAATAAAGTATCAAGAAGAAAATAAACAGGAAGGGGTGCCTGGGTGGCTCAGTGGGTTAAGCTTCTGCCTTCCGCTCAGGTCATGATCTCAGGGTCCTGAGATCAAGCCCCGCATTGGGCTCTCTGCTCAGCAGGGAGCCTGCTTCCCCTTCTCTTTCTGCCTACTTGTGATTTCTCTGTCAAATAAATAAAATCTTCTAAAAAAAAAAAAAGAACATGGAGGATGTTAGGAGAAAACCAAGGAAGGGTAAGAGACAAACGGAAACAGAAGCACAGCAGAAGAGACAAGACAATGGAAGGCAAAGTAGGTTAGAAACAGGAGAAAAGCAGACTCAAAATACACAAGATGGAAGAGAAACAGAAAAGGTGGCAGAGAATAAGAGCAAAACCTGATAGACAAAGGAAGGTTCGGATGTAAAGTTTTATAAATGCCATCCCGCCATCTGCAGTTCACCTGGGCCTGAATTTCAGCTTAAACTCCTTACTCATCTTTGAAATGTGAATGAGCTCGCTAATTACTTTTTACAGTTTTGAAAAAAAAATTTTTTTTCTTTCTTAATTTCTCCCAGTCATAGTGACAGTGACCAGGACACAAATATTCCTCAAGTGCTTAAAATTCAGGCCAAGGGGGCGCCTGCGTGGCTCAGTGGCTTAAAGCCTCTGCCTTTGGCTCAGGTCATGATCCCAGGGGTTGAGCCCCCGCATTGGGCTCTCTGCTCAGCAGGGAGCCTGCATCCCTGCTCTCTGCCAGCCTCTCTGCCTATTGTCTGTCAGGTAAATAAATAAAATCTTTAAAAAAAAAAAATTCAGGCCAGGGAGTATTGTTCCTCTCAGCTCTATCCTGGGAATGTTTACTCCTCTAAATGTAAGGAAATCTTTTCACAAAGTGAAGAATGCCTCTTTGATATAAATAAATGCCATATAATGTCATTATTATTTAAGTAGAAAATGTTTAACAATACAGAACACAATACAGGGTATGTGGTAAAGAATCAAAATGATACCTCTTTTCAAGTATGGGAGAATGCTAAACAAGTTCATAAAAAAAGGTATTTTGAAATGTGGTGTTCTGATGTTCAATTAACCACATGTATTTCCTGCTTTTGTGATACCATTTTTATCGACTCTGCCTTGACTCAATTAACAATATGTCTTGAATATCCCAAATTAAAGAACAGCTCTCAAAACCCCAGCAACTGTAAATAGTCATTATTCTGGCTGAGGACCATTGATCAACTCAGATCTCTCTGAAAATGCTTTTTTCTTTCACTGCATCCCTGGGCTTTGTTTTCTTTGAAAAGACCTGAAGTAATAAAAAATCAGCATCATGGCTGTAATCAGTAAGACATATTAGAAACCCTAAGCCCAAACCTCTGGTAACACCAGAAATAACAGACTATTCAGAAAGAACTTTCAAGGGATAGAGCATGCTTCAGAAGGAAATGGGATTGAAAAAATAATCCACATTACCACCTGCTATCCCAGAAAAATGGAATGGAAAGTAGCCAAGACACCCTCCCCTGCCAAAAAAAGTCTATATGCCTTCTTCCTTCCCACTATCTTCTCTGTCCTTCCTTCTTTTTTCTTCTTTTCTACTTTTTCTATGATATAACTAAACATACAAGTAGCTTTACAGATGCAGATACACTTCACTTTGTATAACAAAGTGGCTCCTGGTGTGTGTGAACCTATTATTTTTATAACAACTTGATCCCTTCTTATTGATTTGCCATGCGTGAGTTCAGTTTCACTCCTGATTGATCATTAATTTTGGATTTAGGTTTCTCTTCCTCTTAAATCCTTGGGGAGGTCACCATTTAAATAAATTTTCTGGTGACTGCCTACTGAATGCAAATACATCCCTTTGAGTGTTGGGACTTTATGTAATCAGCCCCCATAAAAATGCACGGGAGGAATCAGACCTCAACAATGAAGCTGGAGTAGCAGTAGAAAAACAATGTGACATAGTTTATACTGGACTATCCTTTCATAAAATGCCTCCCTCTAAAACTGATACACCCTAATCATAACGGCAAGTGCAATAAACATTCTGGATAATGGGTATAGCTACGGGAAAGCCAGAGACTAATTTGAGAAGATTAATAATAATTGTCAGAGAAAAACAAAAGAAGCCAAGCAAAGGAATCTTGAAGAAGAAAGGGGTGTTGAGACAGGATCTGCAATCTAGGAAAAGTGGAAGCAAGACAAGCAACTGGCACAATTCTTCACGATCATAAGGTGGGAAAGGATAGGCAAATGAGTTAAACTACAAGGCAAAAAGCTGAATAAATATTGCTTTTCAAAAAATGGCATGAAGGTGATGAGAGAAAGGGAAAGGTTTCAGGTTCTTTTTATAATTAATTTAACTTACCTAGACTTATGTGGACTTTATAAATTTTAAAATGTGATTATCAATGGGCTACTCAGTTGGTTAAGCATCTGACTCTTGGATTTGGCTCAGGTCGTGATCTCAGAAGTGTGGGACTGAGCCCTGAGTTTGGCTCCATAGTGAGCAAGGAGTATGCTTGAGATTCTCTCACTCTCTCTCTCCCCGTGCCGCTCCCCCACCACGGTTCTCTCTCTCTCTTTCTCTCTCTCTCAAATAAATAAATAAATAAATAAAAGTTTTCAGAAAAATAAAATAAAATTTGATTAGCAAAAATAAGTGGGTTTTTGGTCATGTGTTTGCATTCAGAAATGCGTTTCGATTCACAGCAAAATGCTCTGGGACAAGAAAATGGAGGCCCTGTCTCATGAGGAGAAAATAGGTGCCTGAAGGAGAATTTGGGAATGAATCAGCTGTTACGCAGCTTTGGCTCCCACTAAGCTCCTCTATAACATGAAAGGATGCCATGTAAGGTTCCTGTTCTCTCATACTGAGAAGTAGCCAAGGATTATAAAGCATTATGATGGTTTTATTTACCCAATACAATCCTTGCAAAGAGCTTTTACAAGTACACATTGTGTGTATATGTGTGTGTATGTGTGATATGCTGCATTTTTTCAGAGTAATATTTACACATTCAAATGAATGAAGCTAATATGTTTATTGCTATTGATTCATGTATCAAGAACAATAGATCTACATGACATTCAGAGAAAAATTTTTTAAAAAGACTTAGGAAAAGAAGGATGAGGGTGGCATTTTATAATTGATCACAGCATAAAAATAAAGATCTCATTTTACAAAAAAAAAGTCTGTGCACAGAAAGTCATGATAGATTCTCTATGATATGAAAATAACCAACAGCAAAACTGATTCGCATATATAGTAACATATGCATTTTGAGTCCTATTTCTTAATTGATCCCTCCTCCATGGGTTTGATAACCCTTCTATTCTGTTCAGCAAAGATGAGGCTGTGATCTGAGAAACTAGTCAAATATGGTCATAATCAATGATTGACAATGGGATCTAAGTATTCAACCCTCTGAAAACAAGACAATTTCCTCATGTATTCACTGATTCTAATATAAATTAATTCACTGGTCTTCCTGAAGTAGACCTTCCATAATGGCTAAGCATAATCAATTTAATTCTAGCTTCGAAAAACATGGAATATAATCCCATCCTACTGAGACTCCATTTTAATGTGTTACTTAGACTCCTTTCTGATCAGGTTAGAGTTACACAGAAAACCATAGAAAAAGCCTTTCTATCTCAGCTTGTCAAAAATATTCTCACTGTCTTCTATATTCATTTATTATGAGAGAATAACTCTTCTTGGGTTGTCATGGCCTCTACAATATTGGAATTGGGAGAGTTTTATAAAAATTAAAATTCATGAGTCAGTACATTTATATTCCATTAGTTACCTGGTGTATATATCTCATTCAAAGCCAAAATTCCTCTCTCTTGTCACTGTCATCTGATGACCTTGCTTCCTATTTTACTAAGAAAATAGAAGCAATGAAAAACTAAACTTCCACATGTTCTCACTATCACACTGACCTACCTGCATCAATGCCCAAATAGTCAGCCTTCCTCCCATGACCATGGATGAACTGTCTGTTCTGGATAGAGTTCATTCCTGCTTACCCAAGGATTTTTGTGCCTACAACTCTCCTTTTTCTTTTTTTTTTTTTTTAAGATTTTATTTATTTGACAGAGAAAGAGAGTGAGAGAGGGAACACAAGCACAGAGAGTGGGAAAGGGAGAAGCAAGCTTCCTGCAGAGCAGGGAGCCCCATGGGGGCTCAATCCCAGGGCCCTGGGATCATCCTGGGATCATGACTGGAGCTGAAGGCTAATGCTTAACGACTAAGCCACCCAGGTGCCCCATCTCTCCTTTTTCTTAATCATTAATTTTTCTCAGACATCTACCAGATACTCTAACATTAAAACATTCTGCAGTAGCACCCATCTAAGAAATCGCCCTCCTCTGGGGCACCTGGGTGGCTCAATCAGTTAAGCGTCCAACTCTTGATTTCAGCTCAGGTCATGATCTCAGGGTTGTGAGATCAAGCCTGGCATCAGGCTCTGTGCTCGGCATGGAGTCAACTTGTCCATCTCTCTCTGCTCCTCCCCCTGCTCACTCTCTTTCTCTCTTTCAAATAAATAAAATCTTTAAAAAAAATAAAATAAACTACTCTCCATTACCCTATATAGCCTCATTTCTCTGTTCTCTTTGGCAGTAAAAAATCCATATTTTTAGAGTAAAGTTTTCATATTTTGCCTACATAATGACTTAGAAATCCAATTTGCTTAATTTATATGATAGAATATTTCCTCTTTCTTACTATGATTCCTACCATTCAGACACCAGCTGAGATCTGATAATCAAGTTTCTTCCTTCAACCAAGCTTCTCTCTCATTTGGTGGTGCCCAAGACATTTCAATCATAAGTTAAATAACAACACAATAATATTCAAGGCAGCACAGAATCCAGCTACTATTTTTATACTTGTATGATTCCACAACAGCACACCAGCAAAAACTTTTTTCTCCACAAATTTTAGCAGATATGTTTTAAGTGACTACTAAGAAACAAAATTTAAGGGCTATGTTTGCATTTGAATGCTATTATCTCTCACCAATATTTTTTAATACAATGTTGAAAATAAATCATCCCAATATAATATGTAAAATATCTATTTTATTTAACATATTAAATGTTTCATATTAAATATATTTTAAGCATAAGAAAAAGATATCCATTAATTAATTTGTCCTTATAAAATATGAACTTTATTTCTATAGGAAAAAGGATCTCTTCATGCAATCTCACACATTCAGCTAATACTCAATAAAACTAATTGCCTGATCAGAAGAATTAAACAGGAAGGAGAATTATGTTGTTTTCTTCTCTTACTAGGATGAACAATTACAATCCCGGCTTCAATGTTTAGAAAAATTTCAAATCATTCAATCAGATGTAAATGCCAATTGAAATTAGATTCTTTCTTTAACCAATAATGTCTTGATAATGAACTGCAATGAGATTGGTTCCTATCGCACGAAATTTTGTGGTTATTCTTCATTGACTCTAAAAGAGATTTCTTGTCAAAATTTGATTACAAATATAAGCAATGTAAAAATGTTCTAAGTATTACATACTTAATGGTTATTTGTATACAGGCTATAAAATGTATGTATTTCTAAATATAGCTTCAGGAGTTGAAATGAATGTATACCCTGGGCTACAAAAATGAGAGAAGTCACCATCTAGACGCAAGCACTGTTGCTGGCATTTGGTCCCTGGATCTGAAACCCGAAAAGCTTGTATGGAAGGTAGTCATAGGCCAATGTAACATACTGGCAAAATGTTGCATGAACCTTAGCTTTTTAAAATTCTTTTTTATCCCTGTTTATTTGCAGAATTGCCTTTAATAGTCATCTAGCTCAACCAGTTCACTTTGCAAATTAGGAAACTGAAATCCACAATCGTTATAGGATTGTCCTAAGGTTACACAGGGGAAAAATGAAAGAACTGGATGGCACCCAAGTTCCTCACTCTCTCACCAAAGTAATTAATTTCATTTATTTTAGAAAATGTGCTAGATACAACAGCATAATGTGCAAAACTATTGTTCTACAGTGTTTAAAATAATTTTGAGTTTTGAAAATTATGGTATATCTTTTCTTTATATGCCACAGAAGCTACAAAGTAAAAGCATGTTTTCATAATACATTTTCTGAACTATAACTCTTTTTAAAATCATGTAAAATGATTTTCATAAAGTCTAATTTATGTCCTGTGAAATGTGTTTATTTGGCAATAAGACTATTCAAGATACAGAAATTACAATCTCTTTCCACAAAAGCTTCACTAAATTAGTTACCTGTGTCTAATGCAAGTATTCATTCATTTGCACTAAAAAATAAGTCTACTGAAGAGGGAGATGTAGCTTGGTACCAAGTATAGCCTGAATGTAGCTGATTTTTAAAATCTTATTCTAGCAGGTAGCATCTTACCTGGGCCAGAAGAATAGAATAGAATAGAATAGAATAGGATAGAATATTGAAAAAAATATGTTAGAAGAAAAAAAAGACAAAAATATCCAAAATATAAATGACTCAGGCCAAGGTTACAATATCTGAATCACAGGAGTTCCAAAAAGAAAAGAAAAGAAATCATCAAAGAAATAATCAAGAAATTTACTTTCAAAGAAGTACCTGAGTTTGCAGAATTAAAATAGTCACTGAGAGCTCAGCAAAATAGATAAAAATAGCCCTACATCAAGACATACCATCATGAAATTTCATAATATTGGAAATGAAAAGATTCTTTACACTTCTGGGGGCAGAGGAAGCAATTAAAACATAAATGATCAAGAACCATAATGCCTTTATTTCTCAATAGCAACCCTGAAAGCTATACATTCTTCAAAGGAAATGTAGACATCTGTGAAGCATTGGGGGTGTTAAACAGCATTTACACAGGCATACAAATAAATATGCAAAGTAATGATTTCAACAAAATTACTGTATAACTATGCTGGGAAAATTGAACAATAGAAGGAAGTCACTGAGGTTCATAGGGGAAAGGGACAAAAACAAAAGAGCTAAATCTTCATATTTTGTGGTGTGAGATCAATAGGTAATACCTAAAATTAAAACCAAGAAATGGCAATATAATGACATTATTTATCATTTACCTGAAGGTAATTAGCAAATAATCAGCTTAACAATGTGAAAATGGTTGCCTGTGTAAAGACCAAATTGGGGGAGACACAGGGATATAGGCAGACTTCTTTTCATAATAAACCTTGTAGAACTACCGCATTTGTTAAATACTTGTATAACTTGGCTAAATTTTCAAGCCAAAATGTACCACATAATAACCCATAAACATAGTTACATGACATAATGGGTGTGGATTTCTATAAAAGAATTTCCAGAATCCTAGAATGTTTATCTGGATCTGAATGAGGTACTAGAAGGTTCTCTTCTGGCTGACATGTTCTTTAGGTTGTCCTATGTTCTGGTATGTCCAGAACAGTCCTATTTTAATGTGTTATGCAGGGTGATTTTTTAAAACTACCTCTTTTGGGAAAGAGGAGTCAAGATGGTGGAGAAGTAGCAGGCTGAGACAACATCAGGCAGCAGGAGATGAGCTAGATAGCCTATCAAACCATTCCGAACACCTACGAATCCAACAGGAGATTGAACAGAAGAAGAGCAACAATTCTAGAAACAGAAAATCTACCACTTTCTAAAAGGTAGGACCCACGGAGAAGTGAATCCAATGCGACGGGAAGATAGACCCTGGGGGGAGGGGCCGGTTCCTGGCAAGCAGCGGAACAACCGAGCACAAAATCAGGACTTTTAAAGTCTGCTGAACGGAGGGACATCACTCCAGAGGCTAAACTAGGGTGAAGACCTCACGGGGAAAGCGTGGACTCAGGTCCCGCGGGGTCACAGAAGGATCGGGGGTGTCTGAATATCGCAGAGCTCACAGGTATTAGAGTGGGGAAGCCGGCTGCGGAGACAGAGAGGAGGAGTGAACTCTCAACTCAGAGTTACCTTGAACCGTAATCTGTGACACGGGCTGGTGCTCTGTGCGTGGGGTCCCCCAAGATCCGGGGAGACTCTGACCTGGGAGAGCCCAGAGATCTGCAGGGTTCAAAGACTCCAGGTGGGACTCAGTGCCAGAGATAGAGACGCTTGGTCACAGGCTGGGTGACCTCTGAGCGCAGCCAGAGGCCAGTGAGACAGGAGAGATTGCGCGTGATTTTCACCAAGCGTGGCTGGAGGCTGGGGAGAAGGGAGTGATTAAGCGCTTTTCTCTGAAGGCACACTGAAGACTGGGGCCCCGAGCTCTCGGCTCCTCTGAGCCGGAGATTGGGAGGCCGCCATTTTCATTTCCGTCCTCCAGAACTCTACGGAAAGCGTTCAGGGAACAAAAGCCCCAGAAAGCGAACCTGAGAGGATTACGTAGCCCGGCCCCTGGTAAGGGCGGTGCAATTCCGCCTGGGGCAGAGACACTTGAAAATCACTACAACAGGCCCCTCCCCCAGATGATCAACAAGA
Source organism: Taxidea taxus jeffersonii (assembly GCA_003697995.1). Taxonomy (NCBI): domain Eukaryota; kingdom Metazoa; phylum Chordata; class Mammalia; order Carnivora; family Mustelidae; genus Taxidea; species Taxidea taxus. The sequence continues at coordinate 8,289 of ML112169.1, read as the reverse complement.
AATCCAGCCAAGACCAAGTTCACTTAACAAGGAGAACAGCAGAATTCGAGGAGGAGAAAGCAAAGCATGGAATTCTTGGCTTTCTCCCCATGAATCTTTAGTCTTGCAAAGTTAATTAATTTTCTTTAATTTTTTTCTCTTCTGCTAATTTTTTTTTAACTGTTACCCTTTCCTCTTTTAACATTTTTTAACTAGTTTATCACAATAACTTTCTTAACAAAAAATCTTTTTTGACCCTTTATTAGTATAATCATATTTTATCCTTCACTGTATCTAACTTTATTCTTTGTATACACATAGGGTTTTTTTTTCTTGTAAAAAATTTGGGGTACAACTTCTAATAGATCAAAATACACCCCAAATCTAGTACCAGGCTTGATCTAGTCTCCAGCCCAAGGAAGTTCTCTCCACTTTCTTTTTTTTTTTTTTTTATTCTCCCTACCAACTTACCTTATCAACTCCTTTGTTAGAAAAAAAAATTTTTTTTTTCATCTTTATACTTATATTTCATCCCTTCATTGTGTTTCCCTTATAAATATTTTTCATTCTTTAAAATTTTGGGAGAGAGTTTCTTCTAAGAGACCAAAATACTCCCAAAATTAAGTGGGTGACCCTGTTCTAGTCACCAGTCCAATACATATATATTTTTTTTTATTTTTTTCTTTATTTGTGTTCTCCTTTTTTTTAATTTTTTTTTCTCTTTTCTGAACTTCTTTTTACCCCCCTTCTCCCCCCCCGCCACGATTTGGGGTCTCTCCTGATTTGGTTAAAGCACATCTTCCTGGGGTCTTTGCCACCCTTTTAGTATTACATTTGCTCCTTCATATATTCTTATCTGGACAAAATGACAAGGTGGAAAAACTCACCATAAAAAAAAAAGAACAGCAGGCAGTACTAAAGGCTAGGGACCTAATCAATACAGACATTGGTAATACGTCAGATCTGGAATTCAGGACGACAATTCTCAAGGTTCTAGCCAGGCTCGAAAAAGGCATGGAAGATATTAGAGAAACCCTGTCCGGAGAAATAAAAGCCCTTTCTGGAGAAATAAAAGAACTAAAATCTAACCAAGTTGAAATCAAAAAAGCTATTAATGAGGTGCAATCAAAAATGGAGGCTCGATAAATGCTAGGATAAATGAGGCAGAAGAAAGAATTAGTGATATAGAAGACCAAATGACAGAGAATAAAAAAGCTGAGCAAAAGAGAGACAAACAACTACTGGACCACGAGGGGAGAATTTCAGAGATAAGTGATACCATTAGACGATACAACATTAGAATAATTGGGATTCCAGAAGAAGAAGAAAGAGAGAGGGGAGCAGAAGGTATATTGGAGAAAATTATTGTAGAGAATTTCCCTAATATAGCAAAGGGAATAAGCATCAAAATCCAGGATGTGCAGAGAATCCCCCTCAAAATCAATAGAAATAGGTCCACACCCCGTCATCTAATAGTAAAATTTACAAGTCTTAGCGACAAAGAGAAAATCCTGAAAGCAGCACGGGACAAGAAATCTGTAACATACAATGGTAAAAATATTAGATTGGCAGCAGACTTATCCATAGAGACCTGGCAGGCCAGAAAGAACTGGCCTGATATATTCAGAGCACTAAACGAGAAAAATATGCAGCCAAGAATACTTTATCCAGCTAGGTTATCATTGAAAATAGAAGGAGAGATAAAAAGCTTCCAGGACAAACAAAAACTGAAAGAATATGTAAACACAAAACCAGCTCTACAGGAAACATTGAAAGTGGTCCTCTAAGCAAAGAGAGACCCTAAAAGTATTATCAGAAAGGAACAGAGATAATATACAGTAACAATCACCTTACAGGCAATACAATGGCACTAAATTCATAGCTCTTAATAGTTACCTTGAACGTAAAAGGTCTAAATGCCCCAATCAAAACACACAGGGTTTCAGAATGGATAAAAAAACAAAATCCATCAAAATGCTGTCTACAAGAAACTCATTTTAGACCCGAAGACACCTCCGTATTGAAAGTGAGGGGGTGGAAAACAATTTACCATGCTAATGGACATCAGAAGAAAGCTGGGGTGGCAATCCTTATATCATATCAATTAGATTTTAAACCAAAGACTATAATAAGAAATGAGGAAGGCCACTATATCATACTCAAAGGATCTGTCCAACAAGAAGATCTAACAATTTTAAATATCTATGCCCCTAACATGGGAGCAGCCAACTATATAAACCAATCAATAACAAAATCAAAGAAATACATTGACAATAATACAATAATAGTAGGGGACTTTAACATGCCCCTCACTGAAATGGACAGATCATCCAAGCAAAAGATCAACAAGAAAATAAAGGTCTTAAATGACACACTGGAGCAGATGGACATCACAGATATATTCAGAACATTCCATCCAAAAGCAACAGAATACACATTCTTCTCTAGTGCCCATGGAACATTCTCCAGAACAGATCACATCCTGGGTCATAAATCAGGTCTCAACCTGATTTGAATGATCCGAAAAGATTCGGATCATTCCCTGCATATTTTCAGACCACAATGCTCTGAAGCTAGAACTCAATCACAAGAGGAAATTTGGAAAAGAGCACAAATAAATGGAGACTCAACAGCATCCTTCTAAAGAATGAATGGGTCAACCAGGAAATTAAAGGAGAATTTTAAAAAATCATGGAAACAAATGATACTGAAAACACAACAGTCCAAAATCTGTGGGACACAGCAAAGGCAGTCCTGAGAGGAAAATATATAGCGACAAAAGCCTTCCTCAAGAAAAGGAAAGGTCTCAAACACACAACCTAATCCTACACCTAAAGGAGCTCGAGAAAGAACAACAAAGAAAGCCTAAACCCAGCAGGAGGAGAGAAATAATAAAGATCAAAGCAGAAATCAATGAAATAGAAACGAAAAAAACAATAGAACAAATCAACGAAACTAGGAGCTGGTTCTTTGAAAGAATTAATGAGATTGATTAACCTCTGGCCAGACTTATCCAAAAGAAAAGAGAAAGGACCCAAATAAATGAAATCATGAATGAAAGAGGAGAGATCACAACCAACACCAAAGAAATACAAACAATCATAAGAACATATTATGAGCAACTCTATGCCAACAAATTTGACAATCTGGAAGAAATGGATGCTTTCCTAGAGACATATAAACTGCCAAAACTGAACCAGGAAGAAATAGAAAACCTGAATAGGCCCATAAGCAATAAAGAGATTGAAACAGTCATCAAAATTCTCCACCAAACAAAGGCCCAGGGCCAGATGGCTTCCCAGGGGAATTCTACCAA